>KN476585.1:0-73416 GCA_000787095.1 Periophthalmodon schlosseri
CTATTTCTGTGTAATAATGTCAAATAGCTTGGTGCACACTGCCGTCTCTGGAGGAGGAAAACAAAAGCAGTAGACCATACCAGTTTCTAACAAGGCTTTGCAAGAATAAACCGCCTAGAAATACCCCAGACTCTGGTATTTTTTTGCCCAGATAAAAACAAAATATTAACACAAAGAGTTTAGGGACAGCGGCTCTAAACACAACATGAGAGCAGTTAAGTAACTGATCAATGTTCAGTAATACTAGAAGAACACCCCCGTCTTTCTCCCTTTTTTACTTTCTATACAGAATAATCAAAAACAAACTTCTCAATTCCCTTTTATTGATGCAAAGACAGGCTTTTAAAATATTCACAACGTGCCAAGATGAAAGGGAAGGAAGGTTTAGTTATGGATACATAAGAATTATATCTCGTAAGTCTTCTTATTCAGAGAAATCAGATTTAATATTATATACAGATCTACTTTTCCACAGGGCTCTTTTTAATTGAGAGGTCTACAGCCAATACTTTGTGGTTTGGAGGAGAGTTCAGATTTTGGAGAAAGATTAACGCTATTGGATGAATGCGAGTTTAACGTCATACTGTGGAAATTCCAAGGCATTCTCTCCTTGGACACAAGGAAGTAGTGGACCCCTCAGAAAAGTTAGTGTGCCTTTAACTTTGTTTTATTTCAAACAGGGCAGACAAATCCCAGCTTCTTTCTACTCCTTAATGCTATTCTCCTCTTGTGTCCTCAAATATTATTTTGATGTGAGGGGACAGAGAAAACACAGTGCCTGGGGCTGCTCTGTCTGTGCAGCACACTCATAAATCTCCCTTTAGTCCCCAATAGAGGGCAATCAAAGTCGAGTTTCCTCTCACCACACAGTTGACATCCATGCCAGCATCGAGCAGCGTCTGCACGGTGCTGTGGTGTCCATTACGAGCCGCCAAGTGCAGAGGGGTGTGGTGGCGCGTGTGGCTGGTCATCAGGTTGGGGTGGGCATTCACCAGCATGCGGACCACCTGCCAATGAACAAGACAACAGAGACATTAAAGACACAAAGATCATTTTTACTGTCACTGAGACTACTGACGTTAGTTAAGCAGATAAGTTTGGTTTGTGGGTGTTTCAGGTTTTTGTTTTTTGTTTTTTTATGGTTAAGTTTAGTAATGGGCCGTTATTATGGTATTATGGTAGATGTTTGGATGTAATCTGGCTCATTTACATTTTGAAGTATTCAAAATTCAACAAAAAAAATCTTCCACTACAAGATGTTAGATACTACCAGTCAAGATTATCCTTTATCCTAACAAGATATAAGAAGCTCATTAAAAGCAGTTACTCCTGAACCAGATTTGTCACTCTATTTAAACCATTGTGATAGGGGCAATTACATTACAGGTTGAGGTACATGCTATTTTTAATCATGCTATATCAGATGGTTCCCTCTGTGAGATGTTGAGTTAAAAATACTGCCAATCACCCTCACAGTGGGAGGTCCAATCACGGCGTCTGTGTAGGTAGATCCACCATTGTGGTTTCTAAGGTCTTTAATAAGTCGTCTCAGTGGTAGGTTCCCTTTTATTATGCATGTTTGTGCTAAACTTTTGCCCTGTTGGTTGCATCTTCGCACAGCTGTATCTCTCGCCATAGGGATTTCCCTTCATTTATATGCAGAGCAAGTGAGGGCGAAGTACCACGCTGCTGCCTTCATAAATTATTCATTCACTTTCAGACAAACCTGTAGAGCTTGAATGCAATTACTCACTGCCTACGTACGTGTGGCGATTTGTGAAAAATATGAAGCCTTTATGTTTCACTTCAACAACCTTTTGAATGGGACATGTTGCACTACATGTTTGCATGTGTTTGCGCGCTTGCATGACATTTTCAAATTAGCCCCTCCTACTTGCACAGTCATGTTCTTGCTCTGTGGTCTTGTCTTAGCTAACTCCCACTGTTGTCCCGGTACAGGGCAGATGGAGACACCAGATGGTTCTTTAACCTGCCAACCGCTCTCTGTTTAATCTGACATTTAACATGCAGAAGTCCACAAAGGCTCCTGCAATTTTCACATCAGAAGTTTAAGATTTAAAAATGCTGAATTGCTGTTTTTGTTTTTGATTATTTTGCATCTTTCCACTTGTGTGATCTTACTATGGGCTCTCTCTCTCTGACTGCAGTACACTTGTTTGGGTTGCTCCCTAGAGGCACATTTGAGTAAAAGCCAAAGCCAAGGGGCTATTTTTAACTGTGATTCTAAATTGGTTGGTCTGCAGACTAAAGCTGAAAGTAGGTCCACTCCAAACAGTCACTAGTTGTGTATTGTGGGATACACATACAAAAAAATGAATAACCTTTGACCTGTAAACTTAATATAATTTTGGGCATGATATGCATTGAAATGTAGACCTGCTTTTAGTTGTATGTATGTCATTAACTAAACAATAATCATGCAGAGTGTGAACCCCTATATGTCAATCTTTTGTTCATATATCATGCAGGAACCATTATTTTAGAAAAATAATGGTATTTTTACGAAAAAAGCCAACAATTGTTGATCCTGATCATTTATAGTAGTACCAAGTAGGGCTGCGCAATTTGAGTTTATCAAATCACAAAGGCTGCAATTATTTAAATAACAGAATAGTCTTTTTTTAAAATCTTGTACCTGTGGTTTAGACCTCTATAAACATGTTTGCAATTCATGGGATTCTTGTATTAGTTAATCCGCTGATATTTCAGTCTTTTCTCAAATGTTAATGTTCCTGGAGTACAACGTCCACTCTGAACAAAATCAGACTTATAATGTAAATCTAATCGTGCATCTAATTGTGCAGTCCTAGTACAAAGGCCAGTTATCCTTGTCTAATAATATAACCACAAAACCTGTTAACTAAGGCAACAATAATTTTCATTTGCCCCAATACCAAGAGTACGTTGTGATGTCATCTGATAGCCACCAATATGGAGCTATCGGAACAATACAAATTATGTATGTATGGGAATGTTACATGTTAGCTATAGCATTTTTACATTGCAGTGACAATGGGAAGAGGTGTTGTGTTATAGGACTGCACTAGATTAGATTTGCGTTATATGTTTTAAAAGTATGATTCTGCATAGTGCTCATCTCAAACTACTCCAGGAGCATTAAGATACGAGAGAAGGTTGAAATATGTACTGATAAACTAATACAACAATCCCATGAATTTCAGAACAACAACACACTCTTTTACTTTTATGATTTGATGCTTGGACAAGCTTAAATTGTGATTTCAATTTGTTTGTGATATACTGTGCAGCCCTATTGTGTTATATAAAAGTTGAGTCTGACCTGCAGTCGTCCGTAGAGCGCGGCTAGGTCCAGAGGAGTTTCCTGTCGGCTGTTCCTCATGGTGGGGTCAGTGAGCTCCTGAAGTAGCACAGACACCACCTCCGAGTGGCCATACTGGGCTGCACAGTGGAGCGCCGTCTCCCTCTCATGGTTCTGTCAAAACACACAATCAAAAACATTCCAAAGATGAAAATGACGAAAGGGTGAAACTGATATCGCTTTGTTTGGGACACTGAACAATTTAGAAATTTGAGAAGAAGTTTGTTGCTAGATTTTGTTCCAGATCAGCATTGGTTAAGTTCTGGTTTCAAAAGAAAAGAGTCTGACAAAGTGGCCAAATACACTGTGAATAGTAAATATGCCATCCATTTGTCACAGTACAATACCTTCCAATCATCAAAGCCAAAATGTCAAAAAATGTTAATTTGAAATGCCACTTTGAATGATTATGGTCTATTTTAGTGAGAATCATATAAAAAAGTTTCCCTCACATATTATAAGAGACCTATTGTAATGCTGAGTCTTGCGTTCCCATTCAGTAGATCCAGTTTTGTGTTAAGTTAAAATAACAGCAACAACCTAATGCATCACTGTGTCTGACAATAACAAAGGTGATTTTAAATGAGGAAAACTCATGTTCGTGGGAACTTCGTGCTCTTTGAAGGACTGGTGTCAAGAGTACGAAGATTGCATGTGTTCTCCAGGGACTGCAAACCGTGAGTGGAAAGATGAGTAATGACTTTCAAACCATAAGGGACAAATACAACCCTTTATAAACAAGTAAGGGGCAACATGAGAAACTGGGCAGAGCAAACAGTTAAGACTAGTCTGTCAATTATACAGTACTGAGAAAATGTTTAGAGTTTAGAGTGTTTAGAGTGGATTTGTGGGTTTCAAGCTAAGTTCCTTCCTGATTTGATGGATTTTGTGAGGACCTTTCCCCATTCAAAAGTTATACTATTTGGATTTGAATTGTGTTATTGCTATAACAATGGAGAAGTATTGACATACCAAATCCTTATGTCTGAAACCCACAATAGTGCACAATAATTGAGACTTGTATATTATATGTCTTGCTTATGTTTTGAGTTTTGTTTTAATAGTATTTCTCAAATCATTCTAAATGAAAACATTTTTTTCACTCCTCACTTGAACACATAAACACAAGAAAGATAGCCATTATTTTCTTCCATGCCAATCATCATACTTTCTTCCATGAGAATCATCGTATATATCTCCCGCCGCATTTCCTGCCTTGAAAGCCCATCTTTCTCTTGCATAACATTTCTAAACACTGTGACCACACTGTGCTGCTCATATCTCATCTCTCATGCTTTTTTACTCACTTTCCCCCCAGAGCTTAGCCTCCCCCTCTGCCCCCCTCTCCTTCTTCTCCTCCCCTCTTCTCCCTCTATCTCCTTTCCCTCTGCACAGCTTCAGGGATGGAGAGATAGGCCTACTGTATGTGCCACACGTGATGCTGCAGCAGGCGCACCACAGTGAGGTGAGAGCCTGGTCCTCACAGCCAATCAGAGCCGAGCATTCCACACACCCCTTCATTCATGTTAAAGTGGACGCTTCCGGAGCAGGGCTGATAGGAGCTACAGTATATGCACAATAATTGCACTCGTGAACATGCTGGTGCACATCTATCTTACTTAAGCACTGTAATTGGGTGCATTATGAGTAATAAAGCATGTTTACTGTGTTAATGTGTGACCAGCTGCCACTAGGTCCCTTCATTTTAGTCGATATAATTCTCAATGCAGATCTCCATTACAGAATACAATGGAGTTAGGATGACACTGACAATCAAAATTTATATGCTAATTCGTGCGTAGGTGAACAGTATTGTATTTAGTAATAGTTTTGATTGTGTTGTTTTTAAATCATGTTTTGTGCATTTTACTGGTGTGACACATAAATATAACTCTAAAATGTATCAGATAAAAAGGTTAAATGTTACTGTAAATATTCTGAGATGTACTGTATGTTGTTTTTGTTTGTGGGGACCAGGTCTGCAAATGAGCTCTGCACTATAGAAAAATAATAAAACTTAACTTTAATTTCATTAAATCACTGAATAATTAAACAGCAACACTGAAAATCATAAATACTGACACAAGATCATTTGAATGACAAGCACAAGGCATACTTTAAACCTTTAATGACACTTTAGCCTGGAGAATCTTTGTCAGTCTGATATGCTGCTGTTTTCACTGACAGTTTAAGATGGGAAAACCCTCCGTTTTGTCTGATAGGAGCCACTGACAGAAGCTTAAAGCCAGAGGAAACTCCTGCCTCCATCTTCTGAGAGAGCCCTATACGTTTCCATTAGACAGCGCCTGACAGTTTTTCGATTTGATCTTAGCATGAGGTGTATTGTTGCTGATTGGAGTTGGAGCAAAAGCCATCCACTAATGCCACGGCACAGAGGAGCAGCTTAGCCATGATATGTCTAGAAAATAATCATCAGGAGAAGAGGGAACCATCACAGACAACTTCATAAAAATAACAGGTGTGTCCTGTATGTATAAATCTATGTGTGTGTGATTATAGTTCCTCTTATCAGCAAACAATGACAGCAATGCAAACATGCCAGCCTTATCAGACAGACAGAGGTTGCAGTGAGACCAGAGCAGACCAGGCACAGAAAGCTGTTTGTTCAAGCATACAGCGCGGTAATGCCCATAGTGTGATATGAAGGGATGAGTCTGGCTACACAACTGAAGCTCATGATCCCAGCCGCCTAAGCTCACGTCTGGGGAGGAAGCAAAGAAGAGGCAGAGAAAGACTGGAGCAAGTCAAGCACGATGTTTTTACAAGGAAAGTAATATTCAAAGTATATGAACAAACACAATTGTGTTTATATATTACATGCAGGTTGTGAGATATTAGGAAGCAAGTCTGAAATAGTTGACATAGGAAGTGTAATAGGCATTTTGAGCACATTTGTAGCAGTCAAACTGTGATAGCAGCAGATGCTCAGACTCATCTAGACCAGAGGTTCCCAAATATGCAGGGACCCCCAAAATAACCATGCCACCCTCCCGGGACCCCCACAGCAAAATAAAATTGATGTTTGTAATAATTTTGGGTGAAGAAGGAGCTAAGTGAAAAGGCAAAGCTTTCTATTTACTGGCCAATCTATGTTCCAAGTCGGACAGGTTAGGGTTAGGGTCGGACATCTGTTTCGGATGCCTCCTGGACGCCTCCCTGGGGAGCCAGGACACATTGGAGGGACTATGACTCTTGGCTGACCTGGGAACACCTCAGGATCCTCCCGGAAGAGCTGGAGGAAGTGTGTGTGGAAAGGGAAGTCAGGCATCCCTGCTTAGACTGCTGCCCCGTGACCCAACCCCGGATAAGTGGAAAAAGATGGATGGGATCATTTCAAGTTGCAAAACATTCAAAATGCATTTTTTGAGTAGTGTATTGTGCTATTTGACATAATTTCACCAAAATATACAGTAGACTAAATACAATGTCATAAGATTAAAGTCATATCTTATAATTATCTTGCGATGCTTGGGTCAGTGGTTTGTGGCTCCTGCTTTAGGAACCATTGATCTAGACTAACTAAAAAGATTTATCCACTTGTTCCAATTCAACAGATGAGCTTCTTTAGTTAAAATGGGTGAAAAAGTTATTACTGGTTTTGATAAAAAGGGTTTCAGAAATTAAAGGTTGTATCTCTAAATGTTTTGCATGTATTTGGGGCTGTTGATTACACAGCTGATAATGTAATGTATGATCATGATAGTGACAATATCTATTCTCCAGTCTCTACACATCTTGCTCAAACTAAAACCATCCAAGCAGTTTAAATACAACACTTGGGAAATCGGAAAATCCATTTATTTTACAAAAGTGTACCATGGGAGCTATTAAAGCAAGCTGCGTTTGACCTGCTCACGATATGTGCCAGAAAACATTTACTGCACGTTGCACCTCCAGAAATGGTCATATTTGGCACAGTGTTGATCTATGATTGTTATTGTGCAAGAAGGAACAAGTAGTGCTTGCTGTATTTACATAACACCTCAGACACAGACTTTTCACACCGTCTACCCTCCGTTACTATCAACACTTGAGTTTGTTTTGGTTCAAGATTAGATGACTCACTTAAAGTTTAATTAGTAAGCCCACTGCTTAACAATATACTACATGAGACAGCAAATTACTCATAAAAAAATACCCTATGGCTCATTATGTTTTGACAGCACACATTATTTGAGTCTGACCAAGGACTTTCCCATGGCTTCTCCATAGAGTGGTCATGTTCAGGTTGTCCATCAGGAAACATGTGGTTTTCATTTTGAATCACAACCATGCACTGTAAAATGACTTCCGAGCTGGAGCGTGACCCACTAAACTAAGTTCAACACAGCCTGAAGATACCTTTTCCACCTGGAGGATGTTGTTTAAGCTTGTAATTGCTCACACAGAGGGCAAGAAATACTACTCACCCAATAACACTTACTACTTCCTTATAAACCAAATCATGCATTATGTAATCCTAATGAGCGAAACCACATGCGCTTCTTTTGTGAGGCGCAAAGTCAACGCTGGAAAGACCAACATAACATTCACCCAGCGTCCTGTTTGCTGCTGCTGAGCTCAACATCAGCATACATGGGATATACTTGACCTTTTCTGTCACTATTGTGGGTTTCTACCACTCAAATAGATCCAACATGAGAGAGAAGAGATGTTTCCCACACAAAATACTGTGGTGTATAAATGTATAGGTTAAATACATAGTGTAGGTTAATATGGATTTTCTGTAAGCTCAGTGATGTTGAATATGGATTGTAAAATGAACAACAAATCTAAGTATTTCAGATGAGAATTTAGTCCTGTGTTGACATGTGTTTGCAACTATTATTAAAACATTGCACTACACTTAGTAGTATGCCTGCAATAGAAGCTGCAATATTAATACATTTTTGCCTTTTTACTAAATTTTTACACTTTTTTGCACTGCTAACAGCATAATTAGCCAATTTTCCAATCTCCATGTAATGCCTTGAGTTTATCCAAAGTTGAAAGTTATCATCAATGTGACGAATTGTGTTTTTCACCTTCAGGAGACAAGGTTTATGAGTCTGCGCCAAGATCAGAGAACAGTTCATTTGGATGCATTACTTTTTATGTAATGACTAAATGGCATAAGACATAAGGTTACATGCCTCTTGAGTCTTGCTGCTATGCTGTGTCTATGTAAGTGTGGGAGTAATAGCAGATGGAAGGTCTTAGTTTAACTATGAGCACATTATGAGATGAAATGTCTTGACTCAGCATCATCTTCATCAAAAGAAAGTGCTGACACTGATGTCCCGATGCTGTTTATCTCGTTACTCTTTTCATTAAGGGCCCTGTCTGCTCCAAGTGTGCTTATAGCTCTAGTAGTGAAGCTCATCTTTGAAACCAGCTGTCTGTGTGTCATCTGCACAATTAAACTGCTCAGTCACTCTCATTATCACTCTGATCATGTCAAAGCTGCTGCCGTTCAATCAGGTTTTAGAAGTTATAGACTAAAAGGACAGGAGATGTTATTTGTTTTGATCTGCTGGCAGACAGGGCAAGGGCATACTTTTTACTGTAGCGCTGCACAATACATCGCTAAAATATTGATATTGCAAAATTGGCTTAAGCTAAATATCTTTATCACAAGGTAAATAAATATATCAACACAAAGATTTCCATCAGGTAGAAAACTGTTGTTTGTTTTTTTTAAAGTATAACAGGCAGATTAATGATACTTTTGTCTTTATATTGACACAGGTTTGACTAGTAATTCACAACATTTAACTTTAACTTATTATGTCAAAAAAGTACATTAAAAATCTCACAATACCGTTGTCACGATACAAAATATAGTAATCGGACACTGAACCTTCTTCTCATATTGTGCAGCAGTACTTTCAAATCCGTATGAGCAGCAAGCGGTGCCTTTTAATAATAAAGTTTAGTTTTTGATTGAAGGCAGCAGGTGCACAAAGCAGCAGTGAGACAAGCAATACTGTGTGATATTGATTAAAAGACAGAGCAGAGCTTAAGATGTTTTTATATGCGTGACTAAGATGGATATAGCATAAATGAGGGCATCAGAGGGACTGCTCATTATTTTGTAGATTAAGTCTGAGAAAAACAACTGAGATGGTTTAGACATGTTTGTATAGATGAATGCTTGGTAAATGGCTCACAAAAAACCCAAACAAAAGCCTTAAGAATGTAGTGAATAATAGTGTGCCAAAAAAAGTCATATCAGAGCCCTTTTAAAGAAGACATACTGTGCTTGTGTCTGCTATATAGTTATAATCTATGACTCCCATGGACCATTGTTATAATTTGCACATTTTAAATCGCAGGATTCATCTAAAATGACTTAATAAAAAGAAACAAGTCCACTTGACTTCCACGTTAGAAAACTGTGGTGCCCAGTGAGAACTGACGTTGCCGTAGACGTCATCACAACAATGAGCAGTGAAGTTGTCAGCCCTTCCTATGTACAGCTGCACATCCCGCTAGTAAACAGCAGATTTTTTTCATCTCTACCAAAATGATTACACAATGCTGCCAAATCCTATGTGTATCACCAATTAAGTAAATAAAATTGGAGAACAAAGTAGAGAGCAGTGGGCGTATGCCAGTGGCGGTGAAGATAGGGGTTGATCAGCAATATGGCGTCTTGAAAGTAACTATAACATGGTTAATAGCACTGAAAAGTCTTTAATATTGTGACAAAGTGGCTCTTTGTCCCATTAAACTCACATTAATTTTATTTAATTTCACACGTTTGTTCATTTCATTTCCCACAAATTTTCAAAAACCAACTACACAACTATCCCGGGTTTGTTTTGTTTAGTCTTTGTTTAGTTCTAGTTCACCTTTAAGTTAAATACCACACATACACAAGTTACTTTAAAGACATTTTATTTCGTTAAACTTTTTCATTTAAGTTATTCAATTCACTTAAACACTACTACTTACCTGAATCTCCACATGGTCCAGACAAAGAGGGGGCGTGCCCAGTGTTGGCCAGTTTTAAAGCCTTGGGGTGAGGTCATGGGCTGGAGCATGTGGAGCGGAGAACTGGTTAAAGTTCCTTTTTGTTTCATGTCTTAATGTCTTTGTATATTTTGGTTTCAATATTTCAGTGTTTACAGTTTTATTTTAAAGACTTTTGTTAAAGGGACTTAAGCCCTCATAAATTAAGCAGGGAGACTGATATACTGCTAAAGTTAAAACCTAATTGGCACCTATAGAATGATTAGTACTTACCTGGGGGAGGTCCTTCCTGTTGGGGAGAGTATAAAAGCACAAGTGGGGTTTTCTTTAGTTTTCTTAATTTCTGTTTCTTTTCATTAAGTTGAGCACAGTTAATTTTTGTGAATATGTATTATTTTGCCACATTTGACCATGATGAATGAAATGAAATTTTGTTGAATGGGAATTTTTTCTCAGTTTGCCTCCGGCTTCAGATCACATTGGCCAACTTCCCCACAAATATTATGTTCTGATAAAGATCAAGGCCATTCTAAAACTATTCAGGAAAGATCCAACACTGTCTAATTTATGTGGGGTTTTCATTTCCATTATCTGCTCAAATGAGTATTTTGGATACTAGTCTATATTGTAGATTATGTGAGTACAGATTTTTTTGACAACCCTAGTAGTGACAGAGAGCGTGAACTTAGATGAGAGAAGTTGAGCGAGTGGGTGTTGATGGCATAGGCTGCAATACGGGATGAAAATGTTTTTACTCAATGGGGAGACCAAAGAAGAGATTAAAAGAGTTACAAAGCCAGCTGCCCATAGAAAAATCAAGTTTAAACTATAGTGTTTGAAGTGAGTGAGGTCTTTATAAGTCCACACTGGCGCGATAATCACCACAACATCCAAGCTGAAACATGCATTTGGCCTTGTAGCTTTATAGTGCAGCCCTGAGTGAACAGCAATCTGTCACAGTCCATCACGCGGCCTCACATGTAGTTTATGGTCATTCTGTTCGCTCTTAAACACAGTGCTGTACACTAATAAACAAAAACAGGTGTGAATCAACACTGCTGGGACCAATTAGGCAGCAAACACTGTTCTGGAGTTGGCTAATGATATCCACTTACCTCCAGTAATCCTCCATTTAATGCAGTTACAAGTGGCCTAGTCAATTTCCTAATCTCTTCTTGGGCAAAGTTGTTGCATCAGTGGATTCAGTTCAAGTTTTTTACACTAATAATAATTTGTTCGATATTAAATCCGATTAAATGTATTGGATTCATATAATTCTATAATGATTACTCCAACAGAGAATAATAAGAAAAACATTTTAGGAATAAAAATGAAATTTGTTAGCTAGGTCCTGAAGCCACTATATTTTGCTCATTAACAAAAAGCCAAAGGACATAGTATTTGCAGTTATATGTACACACGGTGAACCTTTGACACTGTGTGGGCAGGGGAATAACAGGGGAATAAGCTGTGGTGGTCCTTACGTGAGATTGATAGCAGTATATCATCCTGTGTAATGTATGCAGGTCTTGCTCTCAACTGCAGACAGGGCACAGAGTGGAAATATATTGAGCCTAGACATCGTAAACACAACAAACGCTTCATAAATTTTACCAAAAGATTTATACCTGCAGCGCAACACAAGAGGACACTGACAGGGACAATAGAAAATATGTAATGATATATAAAGGTGCCATGTTTTAAGAAGGTAATAAAACAGGATAGGATATGAGATAAAAGTAACACAAGCCGTGGGTCACAAATCTGTATTCGAAAAAAAAACATTGGTGCAAAAGATCTCTTAACATTATTATTTACTATGGCTGGAAATGCTACCCATACAAAATTTCTTTTTTTTTTTTTGCTTGAGATTAGATTATAATTTACATATTGTTATCCTTTTTGAGAAAGTAGTTTCAGGAGACCCATACGTTAACCTTTCCTCCAATTTGCTTACAGTGGCATGTACTACGGTTTCTTCTCAATCAGCAGTACATTGTGTGTGCCTATGCTATCGGTGCAGCCCTCTCAGCTCCACAATCATTGACAGGAAAAAAGAAAAGAAAAATGGTCTAGTTCTCTTGCTGACAAACCCCTTAGCTCCTGGAAAGAGGGCCACCATTTATCACAACAAGCAATTAGGGCCTAACAACTCAGGCAAGAAAACAATTTGACTATTATTGAACAGAGAAAGGTGCTTATTAGGCATGGTATATGTTCTGACAGCATCGCTGACTTTCAGTGCCTCTAGGTTTAGATCCAAAACCTTATTTAGAAAGCATAATATGACATAATCATTATGCTGTAAGCACACAGCTCAAAGTATGAGTAAAGAGGGAAAGGTCATTTCTGCTGATGAGAAATGACAGCAGAGGCATCCTGAAGGCTCCTGGAGCAGAGGCGCAAACTTTAGTCTGACAGCTGCCATAATGACTCCACCTATGGACCTTTTACCTTCCAGATAAAACCAGACGCAGTTTTTCTGTGCAGTTTATCGAACAATATTTGCACAATCTTAATGTCAATTTGACATATTCAGAAAACATGTAAAATAAACTAGACTAGATCTACTGGCAAAAAATATTTGAGCAGTACCCGTCAGACCCAAGAAGGCTTGCCTCATTTAAAATCTGTAGAAAAATACAGATACTTTTCTTTCTGTCAGTGGCAGGGCTACTGTGCAGTTTATGGAGTGATTTACTGTCTGAGATATTGTCAAAAGTATAAAAATTCAGATACTAATCGATAAAACTAGTTTCGAAACATAGATAATCATTTCAAGTATTGACATGGAAAACAATCACATAAACAGGACAACATTTTACCTTGGAATAGTTTTAGAGCATAATAAAAGACCACATGGTAACCTAAAGTATATTGTTGAAAATTACACTGTACTGTCTAAAAATAGCAAAATTTAGTTTTAAATTTTAGTATCCTGACAACACTAGTCTGACATAAGTTGTCTCTTGAAACAATGGTGGTATAATCAATTATATACATATCACATACACATAATAGCATGTCCAAGAACCAAACCAATTTCCGCGCATTGCTCTATATGTGCATTGTATAGTCGGACTTACTTTTATGTAAAGCACTTTGGTCAGCTGAAGTGGTTTTAAATCTGCTATATGAATAAACTTGAATGGATTGATGTTAATAGTAGTACTGTCAGTTACCTGTTGGTTGACTCTGCAGTGGGAGGGGCCATGGTGGATGAGGATGCGCACTATGTCCACGTCTCCTCTCCAGGCAGCGAGGTGCAGAGGGAAACAGCCCTTACTGTCAGCCACGTTGGTGGAGGCCTCGAACTGCAGCAGCCTCAGCACCACCTCCCTGAGTCACAGAGGAGCACCGCGATCAATAAATCAACAGATAAAGCCAAGACAGCAGCAGAACTAATGATAAGACTGTGAATCTATATCATGGCATACACTTTCCACTCGAGCGAGAAACAATTTCCTCGTCTCCACCACAGCTAAAGAAAAATGCCCTCATGGAGCAATATATGATGTGACATGCAGCCAGGTTTTTCTAACTGTGTTTCTGAGTGCTGCTGTAAGAGATGAATTATCAATAAGGCCAAGCATGATACACAGAGCATCAGTCTATTGATCAAAAACTAGTGATGCCAAAAGGCTAGGAGCAAAACATGTGCTCACTATGTTGAATATCGAGTTGAATTGATAAAGGCTGGCTGCCGAGGGAAGTGCCTGTATTTTAGATTTTTGTCTGTTGAGTCTCAAATGGAATTAAATGTATTTATGGGCTTATAAGGCAGTTGCAGAAATGGACAGTCACCTTTAAGTTTTGTCATTTTTAATTGGTCAATATGTAGCTTTTTGAATTCTTGGTTTCTGTCAAATAAAGGGAGGTGGACCAGAATTTTATCAATAGATTATTAAAATGATATTGAACTTGCTAACAATGGGGAAACAGTGAATTATTGCAGCCTAATCAAAAATTAAGGATATTCCCACATAAGAGTGGATTGTTTACAGACCTCTGAAAGACACTCTTATATAAGACACACTTATATAAGATATGTGAAATATGCTTAAAACAAGTGTACTGTATACATGTGTATTCACCGGTACTTCCTTCTTGTGTTCTTTAACCTGCTCAAAATACATAAATAAATGAAAAAAAAATGTTTTATATTCCATGGCGTCCAGGTGAAATCACCTTCCTCTACAGAGGGGAAAGGTCAGTGGTTCATTTGCATGTAGAGTCAGGAGGACACACTGAGAGAGAAGATCTTGGGAGCAATGCAAAACATGCTTAATGACCAGTTTTGTTCACTTTAATAATGTATAGGCGGTTCTGCAGGAGAGAAATAAGGCAGAACAATATGGAACATCAAAAGTGAATGTATAAAAGTGTCTTATATAACAGGGGTGGGAAATATTGACCAAAATTATTACCTTTATTTATTCATGCTATTTTGAATGTGTTTAATTACTATCATTAGATGATACTGAAACAATAATATCTGAAATGTGCTTAAAGTGCCTGTCTTAATTAAGGTTCAAGTTGCAAGTTTGCAGCTTTGTATTCATTTATTTATGTATTTATTTATTTATGTATTTGATTATATGTAAATTTTGCATATTTCCAAAACAACAAGAGGGACATAACCAATATAATATATCCCCCACATTTTCATTAGTACATTTTCTTGACTGTTTCTCAATTGTAAATGTACTTCACGTCACACCCTAACACTAAATGACTAATGCTTTTTGTTGTAGCCCAATTTTCAGTCCAACCTCCCTATTTTCACCCTCCTCCTGTTTCTCCAATGAGGCTGAGGGAGAAAATCCACATAATTGCTCCCAAAACACAGTAGTAATCCTTCAGTTCCGCCGGCCCATGTAGCGCACGGACTTTAATCTAATCCACCAGTCTAATCTATTTCTCTAAGGAACAGGTGAAGAAGCAGCTACCAACTGACTTTGGCCATGCACACTAATTATTTAAACTCATTAGAGATAGTACTACAACTACTGTCTGTTATTTTAACAATTTGCACTATGCTCTCATTGTCATCTGTGTATATCCAACTATAAATATATTGAAAAAGAAAAATGAATGGAAGTTGACATTCAATTTGCAACAATGAGATGCAGTAGCCTTTAGGCCCTTACATTTTACATACAATTTTCAAGCTGTATTTTTATTTTTTGACCTGGAAAAGTCAAAAGCTCATTAACGTGTGTCTTACCTGTGGCCGTTGAGCGAGGCATGATGCAAGGGAGTGTATCCTGAGCTGTCTGTGCAGTTGACATTCAGGCCCTTCCACATGCTGCAAGCAAACAGAGGCACAGCGTTAGAATTTACACTGAAAATTCATATTGTTGCTAATACATATGTGGCTGATATGCAGACCATGTTATGTCAACATTAGATGTCCAAATAAGTTTGTGCAGTGTTTACAGGAAGTACTTCAACAATAATGCATTTAGTTGTAAAAGAGGAACCTGACCTAAAGAAAACAAACTGGGTTGGTGCTCACAAAATCCTGCATATTCAAATAAATCAACAGAAAATTCAAATCTAAGCACTAGTCTTTTAGACAGACACAGTGAACAACAGGGTTGAAGAGGGCCGTTGACGCCTGGGGTTTTCCCAGGGCAATAATTATCTGACCTCTTCATTGCACATGCGACGCTCTGAGCAGGTCACACAAGCGCTAATTAGCCAGTTTGGTGCTTTGGGCTGAAATACTAAATCAAGTTACATCCAAATTGACTGCATTGCCCTTTTTATCAAATTTGAATGAATGCAGTTGCTACCGGACAAAGAACTCAATTTGTTGTGCCGCACACTACGAAAATCTTACTATTGATACTATCTTGAAGCCATTTCTTTTACCGAGATTGAGAATAGTAATTTTAGTTTAGACTAAACTCTACAGTGGATGCAGAACACTAAAGGTCAGTTGTGGTAAGGCACAGGAGCACAGCTAATTTGAGTGTATAATTTGATAACTTGTCATTTTGATTCTATGAATTTGCAAATTGCATACTTTCTATATTTCTAAGGTAACTTCTAGAAAGGGAACCAACTCACTTCTGCTAAAGCAGTCTAGCATGCATAGCTGGAATACTTTGATTTGGCATTGTTTTTTCACACGTTCTTTGTGTTCAACCCTCTTCATTTATCCTGGCTTTGTACAGTCATAAGGAGTTTGGCTGAATACAAAGAAAGTAAGATATCAATAAAACAAAGAGCTCACGGGCCAGGAGACCACAAACTGGGCTAATATTGTTGCTTGTTTCCATTTGTCCACATGATCAGTGTACACAATGTGTGTATTTGAGTGTGTATCGATCCCTCTGCTCTCCTGACCCCCTTCACAATTGACCTACATACAGCCGCTCTGAGAGATTGCTTGTTAAAAAGAGCAGTCTGACAAATGACAAGGGCAGAGGGTGGCATGCAATTGAAACAAACAAATCAAAAATAGAACACCTTGAACTTAAATATAAAGAGATATTTTTGAGGCCTGTAGCATTTTTATTGACTAACATTTGTTTTAGCAACGGCCATAATTCAAATCGGTTTTGTGATTTTTTTCAATGGTTTTAGTCATTTTGCCACTGTAATTTACTCATTTCTAGGGATCTATATATATTGATAGAATTATCTCATACTGAATGCTCTCGGCCTGAGTGGTACTTCCCCATTTGATTATAGTGTAAAAATAAACAAATACTATGTTGTATGTTGCTCATTGACTTACGACCAAAACAGAAGAATGTATTGTGGCATCTAACATTTTGAATGTACAAAAATATCTTTTATTTATCATTTTTATCATTATAACTACATAAATATAACTAGAGATGCCCTTCTTTTATCCTTCAGTTTATGCTTTTGTCGCCCCTGCACCCCTTGTAAAGAGCCTTGTTGTTAATGTCCATGAGCTGAAACACGGCTAATGTTGCATGAACAGCCTGTAGCTGTTTTCTAAAGCAGGCAGCTGGACAGGAGCGACCTTCAGCGCACTTCACATTAACATTGCTGTCGTTTACTCGCGTGTACAAACACTCGTTAGGACGTATGGTACAAAGAGTATTTCATTGGATATGCTACATACAAGCAGCTACACACAGGCCGTTATCTGTGTGGCTCTTAAGATCATTGTTGACAAACTTGTGGTGACTGCGAGATCGGAGGTGGCAGCTCGAGGTGTTGTGTTTTCTTTCTGCACTCTATAACACTGCTACATGTACATTCACTCTTGTGTAAATTATAGGAACAGTAAACAAATTATGCAATACCAAATTAAACACTGCTATTTTCATCTAACAGCAAGAAAGTTCCGGGTTTGGTTTTCTCCTGGCACTCCAGTTTGCTCCATAACCCTTGAGCATGGCACTGCGATGCCAACTGTTCCTGACAGCTTGGCCCAGCAACATTGAAAGATGGATCAAATGCAGAAAAGAAATAAAGTGTATCCCATCTAAGGTTCACTTATCAGCCAAAGAAGACAGTTCATTTTAGTTGACTCATTACAACTGTCTCCTTTAGTGGCTAATGAGCATTCACCCCTGACCTACAGGGTCCCCAGTCAGAATCTTGGGCACTACAGTGTGTTTACCAATACCGCAAAGCAAACAGTAAAAAAATGTGGAGTGTGGAGCAAGTGTAGTGCAGAGAAAACTCATAAAAGGCAAAAATCCAAACACACAACACCATTCTTAACAACTGAAAGTCTATGGTTAAACATTAGCTGCAATTTCACTTCAATTTGAGTGAAATCCCTCCATAATGAGCTTTTCTTATCATCTCTGTTCAGTCTCACATTCCTTCACTCAGTTGCACTTTTCCATTGTGTGTTGGAAACAGGGTTAAAGAGGCAGTCAAATTTCAATAGAATTAGTGGGTAACCTGAGATTAGATAATGTAGAGGAGAAGCTCAGGCTGAAATGCACTGTCTATGCAGAGTAATCTAATGTACGGACGACATCTCCTCCATTAACCTCTGAATCAGCAGCAAAATGAACTTAAGTCCCTTTAGCATTGTGTCTTCATATCCTGTAAAGAAGCCTAATTTCACATTTGTCAGCTGGCATGTTATCACTTTATCATCACCTAATTTTGTGCTGAGGGCTAACGCTTTTCAAACAGAGAAGTTACAGGGGTCAGATCATGAAAGGACTCCAGCAGCCAGAGTGACACGGCCCTGTGTTTGAACTCTCCTTCACTTACAGAGTAACCGCTCGGCCTTGCACTAAATCACTAAACACTTCTCACTGAAGATGGTCATTATACAAGGTGTCAAAATCAAACTAGGGCTGCACAATATACCACAGTCAAAATTGCCAATTATTTAGAATGTAATTCGATAATACCAGCAGAAATTGCAAAGAACAAAATTTCCTTTTTATAGAAAAATCTAGGTGTACTTGTAGTTTTTAGACATCTGCAAAAATGTTCTGAAATCCATGGGATCCTTGTATTAGTTTAACAGTTCATATTTCAGAGCACTCGGCAAGAGAAACATATAGCAAAGGTAATCACAATTGTGAAACAGAACATTTTAAACCACGAAACGTTTAAACCAAATCTGTATCATAGAAAGAGCAAACCTGAACCAGCAATCTTCTAATTCATGGCTAAATGCTGGGCCAAGTTCTGACTCCTCCTCAAAATGGCAATATAGGTGTATCTAAAAAAGTACCTTTAGTAAGCATTTAACAACTTTCATTTCAGATTAAACCAGTCTATTGGAGTTTGAGAAGTGCACATTTTTCCATGCAGATATTAAGCAAGTGTCACATTGCAGCAGTTCAGACACATCAAAGCACATCGCTGCCTTCAAAGGAAAAAGAAATGGTGGGATTGGGAAACCCTTTGTAGACCAGGATTCAATTTAGATGGAAACGTGTGTAATACATGAGCACCTGAGTGCAGTCACTGCTGAATGAAACACACGCACTATCAAAAGGAACAACCAACAATGACAAAAAGGTGAAGAACAAATCAAAAAGGGAAGAAAAATAAATAGAGCTGCACAGGGGAAGTAAATTAGATTAAGTGGAGACTCGTGTGTGCAAGGTGACTAACTATTGATATTTGAATTACTAATAATAAAATAATGCATAATGTTTTTGGACACTGAGGCTTTACATTGCATTATTTTTATTATTTACTCCACTAGATCTGGAACAATATATTTATCGTCTGTACATTTTCTTGGCAACAGTAGGGAGATGTTTGTTATTTTAGTTGTAATGCTATAAGATATGAGTTGTAGACGGTAAAATAAATAACTTCTATGGCTTATTATTGCTTCATTCTGCCATTTATTTGTTGCAGCTCAGGCCTTTTAAAGAAGCAGTATATTTAAAAATTGGTTTACTGGAGTTTTTCTGCTTTGCGTCAGTGCCATAAAATAGTTTCAGTATTATTGTTTATCGCAGTATATCTCTATAGCAATATACCGTGCTTCAAAATGGTGACTGTAAGCTACTTAGTCGCAGCTGCCTATGGGGTAGAGTGACATAAGCGAGGCTAACAAGGCGCAACATCAGCTCCTCCGACCACCACCAATCACTAAATAGACAAATCAAATTCATGGTTGGTGAAGTGTCTTGCCCATAGACACAAAAACAGCATGCACTAGTTCGAGCTTGAATTGAACCCCCAATCTTTGTATTTGTGTGCGAACGACTCCTACCCCAATCTCCCATGATGCTTTGCAATTTAAACAATAATAAGAAAAATAAGAAATAATGATCAACTCCTCCGTATTGCTATTGTTTGTGATTTGTGTTTTAATATTTGATACAAAAAATATAATACTTACTATATGCAAATAGAAACATGGCTTAAAAAGGCACAACAACACATTTTGAAGTGCGTTATATTGCTTAAGTAAATATAGATGATAAACGATAATATTGAAACAATAACAATAACCCAAGAGCAGACCACAAAAACTATTCTAAATCTGCAGTATTGTTAAAAAAAAATGTACACACGAGAAATATTGGCTGCGGAAAAATATTGTTGCAGCATTCATATGTAGAACGTTGAGTCGATATAGTGTTTATCATGACAGGTCTATATGTACAAAGAGACAAACCTCCTCCAGAACACCCTCCATAATTTAACTTTCATCCAGTCTCAGCTTTACTGCTTATATCATTAACAAACAATATGGTGCATTTGTTTGTAGTTGTGTTGTACGTGCTCATGGTACTGATGCAGAGGAGAGAGCAGCGGGAGGGGAGGACATCAAAGAACAGCTGAGTTTGTGAGCTCATGTATGACAAACCTGTCACTTCAAAGTATCCCATATCCAGACATGACTGCAGCCTCAGGCATTCAGCTATACGCACTGCTTCATGGGAAGAGTAAGAACCTGCAGGAATTCAATACATCATGTTTGACAATTTAAGACTGGATTTCACTTCCAGTTTTCATAAAATTCTGCAGCAGAAAATACTATCAGGAGGGGTTGTGCAATTAATTGAATTTTAATTGAGATCAAGATTCATTCCCGTTAATTGTCAATGATATGCTTGGCACTTTTTAATCAAGGAGACTACCGCCAATCCTCTGTCAACGAAATAATGTGATTTGGAGTGTAGTTCAGACCATAGTTTTGTTTTAAATGGCAATTATCAAAAGTCTGTCTTGTTTATGTTCAGAAAATTAATATTGAAGGCTACTGTTATTCATTTTCAATAATATAAAAATAAAAGTTAATCAGAAACAATCAATATGAGGAAAAAAATCATGAGGTTGCAAAGTACAAGTGTCTCACTAGGAACTTGGAAGATCATTTTACATATGAATATTGAAAAATAAATGCTGAAATGAGACATGTGTTGGAAATTGTTAGTGCATAGCCAGCATTAATAATAAAGTACCATAATTTAAAATGCTTCGTCAGAACCTAAAGGATATAACACTTTTTTGGTGATATGTGAACTATACTGTTGTGGTAAAAACCCATAAAACAGCATTAAATTGGGATATTCTACACAAAGGACTACCTCACTTTACAGCATCAGAAATTCTATTCTCACTTCAGCCTCCCATGACGTTGTGAAGAAAATCCCATTCACACATAGAGCACTAGTACCATGGGTGTTCCCCTTTCTCTGAAGCACGTTCACACATCTACTGCTTTTCACTGTTTCTTTTTACACCAACAAGTCACAAGCAAATTATTCTCCAATTCAGCAAGCACATAAACTTCCAACTTCCTTATTTATGTTTTACAACCACCCACTGACTATATTTTTACAACACTAGGCACTACTACGCAACTATCCACCTCCTTCTCATCTGCACATGGTAAATCCCTAATTTGCTTACACGCTTTTGCAAAGTTTGCAAACAGCGCTCGACAACAAAACTGCTCGTTAGCAATTTAGTGCATTTGAAATAGCTGTAGTATTCCAAAGTCCTGGACTCCATCCAACTTGCAAATTGAGCGTTTGCTGCCAAAAAACCTCAACAGCAGCAGGGATGAATAAGAGGTTTTGCATTGCTGTTACTTCTAAGTGGGACTGATTACAAAGATAAAACAGAGGTTACAGTATGTTTCCGTTGTAGGGACAGAACTATTGGAAAAAATATCCAATTGCAATTATTCTGACAAGCATTGCAACTAGATATGCGATTTCTGTTTTAATAATAACATTCTGTTTACATTTTAAAATCTCCAGGATAGTTGACAAAAAGACTGAAACATGAAATGACAAACTAATACAAGGATTTCAGAACATGTTTGTACAGATGTGCAGAATAAGACAGGATATTTTTGACAGGATATATATTTGTGGAGGAAATTGGGGTAGTTTTATTTATTTTATTTATTTTTTTTGCTGCTTGTGTCCTTTCAAATTTGTGGTCCAGGGGCTATTCATAACAGCTGGTATGATTTCTTAAGGCTCTTCCATTCCCATAACAAAATGTGGTTATGGCTTCAAACATAAGAAGCAGATACTGAGCTTCTTATTTCCTTATTAAATGGTGCACACTTCACACTAAATGCAGTCAGATTACAAATTTATATCAAGCTAATCTCCATTATGGTCTGTAATGTAATAAACTAATGAAAAAGTACGCATATTAATACTATAAAGGAAATTCATCCTTCCTTCCAAAAAAATAAAAAATAAACAATAAACAATCTCCAGTTTTTTCAACCTTATGAAAAGTTCTAATTCCCTTATTTACATTTGGATACAAAACCATTGCTTGTGGGCTTACATTTGTAATTAATAACACTGCATCCAACATAAGAGTCAACAGTGCATGAAAAGATGATGGAGCTTTGAAAACAGCAGTTGAACACTGACATCTGTCTCTCTTTTTAAAACATCTGCTGTACAGGGAATTAGTCATACTATAACTAAATGATTGAAGGAACTGCTGCAGCGAGTTAGAATGTAATTCATAAAATATGCAAGATGAATAAGAGAATAAATATTAAATAAATATTAATTTTGCTTCTACTTATTTATGACGAAACTGTACATAAATGAGTAAATACAATGAAAAATAATCACCAAACCCCTCAATAAGTCAAAGGTTACAGACCTCCCATCACAGGAAGTAATTTACCTCTGTGTTACACTGACCCCATCTGAAGCATGTCAGGGGGCAGTAGGCGTACAGTAATGTACTGAGGAGCTGACCACACTCTTCTATTTGTACTCGACAATAATTAAAACAAAGTACAGTCGATGAGTATCAGCACTGCTCCCCACCACAATCCAGAGTCAGAATTCATGAAGTTTGATCATTGATTAGTGGATTTGCCCAGAGGGTTTGGCACGACTGTATTTGGATAAGCAGAAAACAGAGTAAACACCCCCCACTGAGACCTAACAATCCAAATCAATACGATAATCTCAGTCCATGGTGTGTCAGGAAAAATATACACTATAAATTAGTAACTGACTGCGTCCTGGTGGTCCCACATTCTGCCGGAGGAGCTTTGAAAGTCAACGTCTATACACTCATAAAAGAATCACGGAATAAAATGTTTATTAAAAGAATGAATAAATAATAATCGTGATAAATATACAAATCATCTTGGTGGGACCACGCTGCATAATCTCTATGATAAATGCATTACAGATTTAGCAGGGTCCCTTTCCTGCATTGGGCCCAAGCAGGTACTCTGATGAGGTGCCCCAGCGGCATCAAAGGATGGGTCAAAAGCAGAGGACAAATTTCCTTACAGAGACAATCAAGTCCACCTTTGTTTATTTGTTTATTAGTCTCTTCAAGTGAAAAGACTTCTCTTCCTGGCGTCGACTCTCATTACACGCTGACCGTTCATTAACAGTAAAGCACACTGACAATCAATACTTAACAGCCAGTTCTATCATAAGGGAAATGGGCAGAAAACACATACACGCAAGTTAATCAGAGTGCTTGGTTAGCATTAACCTTATAGCATTTTTTCATTTTCAAACATTGATTTCTTGAGATGTTTTTCTAAAGCAAGATGATTGTGTATTAGCATCATTTCTTGAGGCAGCTTATTCCAGTGATAAATGGCTCTGTACACATTTTTTTTCAGTGCAGTAGTTCTGGGTTTAGGCAGAGTAAAGGTTGCATAGGAGGCTCGTCTTGTGTTACACGTCTGCTACAGGTGGGTTGTAGCTATGAGAACAGGATAAAAGGTTTGTGTGTCGTCCATACTTTATGCAAGGACAGAACCAAAGCACATGCCAGTCTGTGTTTGACTTTCATCCATGAACGTCTCTAGCATTGACATTCGCTAATGCTATTGTTCTTAAAATCAGGAATATTTTAATGAAATCTCAGACAGTGCCATCCAAATACTTTCCTGCTTCATCATCGAGCTCTTTTCCAATCCTTAAACAATGAGACACTATGTCTGTGGGCCCACCTCCTTAAATAGAGATGGAAACATCACTCCCCTGTCCTAAGCTGACACTGAGCACTAGCATGTCAAGCCATCTGTGCATTTGCATCTTGTATTGTGCAAAGAACATTTGTAATGAGGGATTTAAGAACAAATAACTTAGATTTCAAATCGCAATGTGCTATATTGAAACAGCTTTTGTGGCATCATACATTGTAACTACAAGAATACTACATCAGTTTTATACAAGACTTTTCAAGGTAACGCAAAGATAGTATGAATACAAACAGAGGCAAAAAGGAGAGAAAAGAATATAATTTTGAAGGTTGTGGTCTTATGGAATAGTTGAGTTCTGAGCCACTATTTGAATTGTTCAGTGAGTTCTGTGGCATGTATGGTTATCTTTTAATTCTACCTGTCTTTGAATGCTTAGTTATGCTTTAACCATGTCCCTTACGCCTCTAAATGACAGCAGATTCAATACTGACCCTAAACATATAGAAAACAAGGTTAAAGCAGGACAAGAATCTTGACAAACAGGTTGTATCTACTTTAAAGACTTAAATAAGTGAATGTGCGCGACACAACCAGGCTCTTCACAAGACAGACGAGGCAGAGTCCTCCTTCCTCTACCTTTAATCAAACAGAGAAAGGCCGAAAGGATGAAACCGCTGCAGTGCTGCCACTATTGATTTCCACTGCAGCCTTCCCAATCAGTCACAATCACAAGAGCTACAACAATCTCCATGAGCTGGTATAGACTGCACGTATGGCCCGGGTGTCTTCTGAAGCAATTGGCCTTCCACTAAGTGACAGAAAGTCTAAGATCTCCACTTACCAGCAGCTGACCACAGATTTATAGAGCTGTGTATTGATTCACCACAGATCGGCTGCATTACAGAGGAAAAATGTCAACTCCGGATCTAGGTATAATGAATCTACAGGGGAAGTGGCGGCACAGTCAATGCATATCCACAGGAAATCTAGTGAGGAGACACATGAGCACCGTCTTGACCGGAGATGGAAAAAACTAAACATGTGTATAGACTACGGCGGCATGTTCACATCCCTTTCATTTAGACACAAAACCAAAATACATGTTTTGATTTGTTGGTGAAATTATATTATAAATTGATGGTGCTTAATAGTGATTTTAATCTATATAATAGATTAAACAGTGTTATACTGTTAAAGACTACAGACTAGGTAAGCTCTGAAATAACAAAGCTGGTTATTAAATAGCTGTATTTAATGATCCATATTGAAAATACTTTTGTGGTCTGCTTAGCTTATGATATAGTAATTGAAAACTTCAGTAACAAGTCTTAAACAAAACTTGACTCGCTTGAATGAGTCGATCAGGGTTTATGTAATTAAAACAAGTTAACATGGTGTGGGTATCCACCAATTAATTTGCATTTGGGCATCGCAAATGCTAACTATTGTTATGGGAGTCATGGCTGAAAAGAGCTGAGACACACTGGTTTAGACATTTCAAAATATTAAACTTTTTAAAGACTTGAATCATTTATTAAGAGATAAATATTGCGTAAGATAAACCCAACTATCCACCACATAGTGAATAAGTTCTGCAGCACATTTCACATTATAGGCCGCCCTCTTGATTGAGTAAAGACATGCCCTGCACACTTGTTCTCAGACTGAACGCTGAGCTGTAAAGGGCAGCCACTTCTTGCCTTGTTAACTCTCAACTGCATCTGGGGAACCACAAATCCTTTTCTTAGTGTTTTATAATGCCAGCCCGTTTAAAGTTTTAACCTCTCTTCAAACTGTCAGGGGGCCTGTACACAAGGATCTGATTTTTTTTTTTTTTTTATTTATAGTGGTCTAAAATGGTTCTACTTTGCCAACACTTTAGAAGTCCCTCATTTGAACTGAAACACAAAAATACAGGGTGGATATTGTTTACGTCCAAACTAACCATCTGTGGGAAAGTCATCAGGTGAGTTGCAGACAGCTACAGGTTTATCTTCATTATCCACTGTGTCACAAAAATAAATGTGCAAGGGAGAACCATAATGAAAGCTCATTTACCAGGAAGTTATTTCAGGCAGTGCACGGTGTTGGAATAATTAAATGTCCTATATTGTTATTAAAAAGCATCGCCAGAATCATTATCTGCAGTAATGGTATGTTACATGTGCAAGGTAATTCAGTTCACATGTAACAATAATTAGTGATTCAGAGCCTGGAACAGCATTCAAACTTAAAACGTATAATAATTAATAATGCATCAAAAAAATAATAATGAGATTAAAATCATACATTTTTTACTCTTAGGTCTGGATCATTTCTGGATTGTTTCACAATATATATTTTTTTATATTTAATTTAAGAACTTTGCACCCACTCGTACATTTGACCAGGCCTTGTCAGACCTTTGTATTTGCCAATTGCAGACAACAGTATAGTTTTGAAATGTTAATAATAAGTTATATCAGATGACATGCTGACTATAGAAACAGCATTACAGTATGAGTCCTGGTGAGTTGCTTTTGTGTGAGCGAGAGCAGAGGAGGGCAGCAGCACAAATACATGTCTATATAAGGGCCGGACAAAGCAGTGGTTTAGTCAAGAGACATTTCTGTGTTTGGGTTTCTCTCTATCCCTTCATATAAACAATACCTGGAACTAAACTTGTGGGATACAAAACTCACAACATGAATTCTACATGTTTTCAAATACTGTAAAGATGAAGCATTAAGTGTATATTTTCTATGTCTGCCATCTTGCTCCCCGAGTGTCCTGGGATCATTTATCTCCAAGTGCTACTGTGAGCCAAGCCTGTTGAATGGACATAATATTTATAACATGTTGTAGAAGGATGTGGTGAGTCTTTGTGTGGGACAGCTGCGCATCCTCTGTGCTCCTATTTTCCTCTGAGGATGTAATGGGGCTGTCAGCGGGACGGGCCCATCCCATTTACACTGTTCAATCACACTTTCACACATCTGCTGCGGCTGGACCCTATTCAGACTGACTCAAGACCAACTGTGCACAGGTCAGCCAGCCAAACACAGCCTTAGGGTTCACACATAGTCAGCACAGTCAAGGGGAAATCATGTCCTATATAACAGAAAGTAATGCATGTGTCATGTTTCATGTATTGTTACAAATGCAATGAAAAATATGCTATAAAATGTATTTCTCCTTTCTAGAGATTTATCGGTTGGCCGATGGGTTGGCCGATGGGTTTGTAGTGAAAACTGGGCTGTGGGTGAGTTTTTAGTAAGTTAAAATTACATAATTTGGGGAAAATAATCAAAATCGGCCCTACATATCGGCCCAAAAATATCTGCAGAGCTTATCGGCCATTGGTTGCTCTGGATTCTAAACAATCGGTATCAGTCGATCTCTACTGCTTTCACAGCGACTTCAAACTTGAATCACTTTTGACCACGCAAGAACAGTCACTTACTTTTCTGACATCTAACAGTGAATTTAAGTTAGTTTAAGTTAACCTACAGAATTGCAACATTGAGACATTCATGTATTGGATGAAATTGTCCATCTATATAGTTCTAATCAATGAATGAGAGTGAAACGTCATGTTTCAGCTTCTTTTGGTCAGCCTTGTCACTAAGAGACCAGGGTGTAGCTTGCAACACCTCAAAGGACAAATGTCAGACTCTTTTAAAAATATATCTTGAATAAAAATAACAGAAAATCAAACTTGTGGCTCTCACAGCAGTTCTCCATATGCAGTGATTGGACAGCTCATCACTTAAACCTTATTTCTATGGTAATACCTTTGTGTCCAGTACCTCCTGAGTGTAAATTCATTGACTGTCTGTTTTGATCTCTCTCACTTTACTCCTCTCTCCATCTGTTTCTGCTTTGCACTAAATTATACATTCTCCTTCACTTTTTATTTCCATCCTATTGCCATTCTTCTGAGACTTGCCAATCACACGCGCAGCCATCTGAAGAGACACATACACAAACAGGGCCAAATACAGTTGTGTTCACATACAGCTGCGAGCAATTACCCTCCACATGAAGTGCACTGAGAACATGAGTGCATACTGGTTGGCTTTATTTATCTGATCTATCAAAAAAAAAAAAAAAAACGCCAGAGTCTGCAGACCAGCCAAGTATGTGTGTGCGTGCGCGCGTGTGTGTCTATAAACCCCAGACTTGAATCTATCCCACTAATTTCCATCATCTGTCTGTCGTCCATTTGTATGAGTCTGTCACCTACTGCTCCACTGAGAAGACTATAGGATGCACTTACACATAAGGAGCAGGCAATAGATACAGCAAATATAAGCAGCCTGAATAAGCTCATCATAGCAAAAAGTGTGTCTGGTAACCACATTTTATAGTGTATATACAAGTAATACTTCTAAATGTAGTCCTTCAGTGTTGCTGCCAGTATTAAAATGCATATATATTAATTTGTGAGTTTATATTGTTCATAATTAATACTATTTTCCCGCAGTTAAGAAAGAATAACAGTCCAGTTGAAATGTGTTCAATCTGAAGAAAAAAAAAACATTACACATTCATTGTTGCTGGAAACTAATCAGAAATGGAAGGTACAAACCTAGTAAAAAGTAATTGCGACTATAATTTATTTGAAGAAGGAACTTTTACTGTATGAACCCGAATCTTACTATTTTTTCACACAGTATAGTAAATAGCAATATCGATTATGTGATAGAGTGAATGTGTTGAACCTTTACACTGAAATGCTTAAATTTTCCTATCTACCGGTACATTGTCTAATAACCATGCAAACAACCTGGACTTTCTGAAACTTTAATTTCTTAGACCAATTTGTACAAAAGCTTTGTTCTTCTTTGTCCTTGAAACACTCGTCCTCAGTCACATAAAGATTCATCTGAGACTTTGTACTTCGGGCCATTCCCCAGGTAACAGCCACAGTTATTCACAGACCACACACCCCCTCTATAATTATTGATCATGTGAGCACTTGAAGGGACTATACCTCCTAGTCACAGACTACTTCCTATTCTACACACACAACGCAAATACCATTAACATCCTGTTGAGTCGATACATATTGATTTAATGACATGAATAATTTGATACTTCACACATTATCCTTTGTTCCTTGTAGATTTCCTATTTGAAAATCACCCCTGCTGTCATAAATAAGAACACGCCACATGCCCACATGTTGTATTTGGTTGCTAATGTAAACAAACCTAAACTCCAAAGGAAATATGCCTTAATTGCTCAAATATCAATTGTCACTTGTGATTCACAAAAGTACAATAGTGAATAGCATACAGGTCACATACAAAAGGACTAAGAAATTTTGTAACAACTGAAACATTGCTTGTGTCTGAAACTTTTCATGCGTTTGGAAGTAAATAAAATGTTGATCAAGTTTTTCTTTGAGCTTCCAGTGCTGAAACTGATAACTGCCTCTACTCTCTACCCATTATAAGTCCATGTAAAGCCGTAGAAAAGTCAAGCTGAATCCCCAAAATCTGCATTGACTGAGTGATGTTAGCCGGCAAGAATGGATATGTAAATAAATATTAAGTAAAGAAATGACCTGTCCTCAAGTGTGGAGTGAACATGAATTTCCCCACGACCTTCTCGACATGATCTCTCTAAGCCTAGTCTAATACAAATACAAGAGTCAAGAGCATGGTAATGTATTCTTAATAAATATGGTACTGCATATAAAAATACCTGCTATTTATTTACAGATTCCCAATGTCAATGTGTAGGTCAGAAACCATGCAGTACAGTAGAATAGTAGAAGTATTATAGTAATAGTAGAATGGGCAGCCTCAGGTGCCGTTTGAGAGACACATTTTGTGACTGAGTAACTCCAATACACGTTATGTGCAGTCCTTTTCTTATGAGGTTAGATTCTGTTCAGGTCCAGCACACCTGCAAGTGCAAGACTGACAGAGCTGGAGCTGAGGTAACAGATTACTATGGCCTTATTCACACATACACAGAGCTACTATAGGAATACAGCATTCTCCCTTGTATCTCCTGGGCATACTGAGCACGGAGCAGTGTCATTTAGAGTCTACTGGGTCGTTTAAAGTGAGAAACGAGGGCACAAGGCAAGTTATAATGATCGTACACTACCATGCAATCCACTGACCAAACACTCACTTCAGTGTTAATACAGCTGTATTCACTCACAAGAGAAAGGGCTCTGAAAAGGTGCAAACAAATGAGAGGCAATTACAGAGCACCATGTAAATATAAGGGTATTCACAGAGGTGGAGACACAGCCATGCACCACACACTACTGGGTAAGTCTGCTGTGTTATTATGTATGCAAACAGCCCAGCACTTTTACAGTTTCTAAAAATACACTCGGGGTGAAACAGCAACATCCAGGGTAGATGTGAGGAGATCTAGCTTGGAAAAAGAAAACACTAGACTATGAAGACTGTGTAATGTCTCTGGTAGAGAGTCCACCAACAGCCTGTCTCCATGATGTTAGTGTTTTGCCTGGAATGTCTCACAGTATGGCATTATCCTTATCCATGCTCATGGAGACAAGGAGGTGGCACCACCAGGCTAAAGCCTTAAACCTAGCCAGCTACATGCCGATACATGCCACTCCCGTCAAGATAAAACATATTACATTTGCAGTGTATAATGCAACTAGCAAACTCCAATTCATTAGGGGTTAAGACGTGGCGTAGAGATGCAGATAAATGAAATAAATGCAAAAATAAGTGATAATAAACTGGAGTTAGTTTAGTGTTTATGCTAGCTTTAGCCTCATCTCACAGCGCCACAATCTTGGAATACTAAATGTCTTGTGATTTGCAGAGATCAGCCTTATAAGAGTAAAATTCAGGTACGATTTAGATTTTATTCATTAAGTTAATATTAGTTATGTTGAGGTGATATCAGTTGTTCATGTAGCAGAGCCCTGTCCCTGGACCAAGACTCAGAGCACGGAAACACAACTTGGCTGGAGTTGCTGCTGGTCCTCCAATCACTGCGCAGGGACATGACTAGCACCTCCCCCTGTGAGCTGGGTCCAGGTCCCAAGCGTTCCAGACTCCTTTCGAAGGTAGTACCTCCAGCGGTCCGCTTTGGCCCCTAAAAGGGGGTCGGTACAGATCGTTTTATGCAGTGGAAACACTCAGGGTCCGCACCATACCACCGCATACTGGCCCTATGACAACAAGGCTTAAGTTACAGGTCTGATCTGTGGAGGAATGACCCTGCTCAAGGTAAGAATGCATGTTTTTGAGTAATAAAGCATGTAATTGAATAAATGGTAGATTATATAGGTTTACGGTGGAAGGCAAAGCAATAAATAAAATCTCCTTAGAGACAAGTTCGTGGCAGGCCCACCACCAGAAAAGTTACATAGTGCACCTTAAAAAAAATAAAATAATTTAAGCAGAAGGAACTGTGTTCAAACTGTGATTTGTGTAAAAACTGCACCACTGCTCAACTTGAATCACATTGTTCATTCATCCCTTATGAGTAGACTGTAGTTATGTAAGAAAGAGGAGCAGACAATGAAAGATGGAATAAGACATTATCACTCCCTGTGTCTCAGTAAATCATGGTAAGATTAGAGCTGCATGGACCCATTTATACACATATTCATCTTAAAAAAACACTGTCCATAAACTCACTATTATTCAGAAAAGCTTTTCACAAAATAACTATGTTATATTCTACAATCAAAACGGTGTTTAGTTAAATTCACACAACTTGTGGTTAAAAACCTGGCTTTTTTCAGGTCTCACTAAACTTTGTCTCATCATGCTAGTGCTCAAATGGCTATGTGCTTAAGCATGCCACACACTTTCACTGTTTATAGCTTTACACATGTGCTGGTAAAGCTATCTGGCACTATTTATTGAGGAGATGGCAAACACAATAGCCCTTCATCTGGACAAGAACATTTGAGTCATTTCAGTGGGTCCAGACATGTTTGGATCGTTTGCATCTGTTGCAAACACAAGAGCAGATCCAGAGGAGGCCGCAGTGTGGAAACAGACACGGGTTTGGGCTGGGAGAGGGTGAGAGAAGAAAACATGCAAGTGAAATTCCAATCTGATACTGGTCTGGTACAAGCTCTGATGTGTGCTTGACAGTATGGTAGAAAATGTTCTGATTGAATAAATGTAGCATATCATGTTAACGCTCCTCCTGTAAAAAGCTTAGTCTTGGCTTCCCCTTTGTGCTGTTACTATGGTAAATCCAACAAGTAATTTCTAATCTATATTTACTTTCAAAAGACTCATACAGTGCAGCTATTTTTGTATAATTTGTGTATATTTATATTTACACAATATAAATATTATATATTTTTGTATGTATCTTACAATAAAAATGACAGAACATGAGCCTCTGAAATGTCAAATGTTGTCTTGATATAAAAAAGGGTTGTATGAAAGTATGAAAGCTGTTGTCTATACTATAAGAATAAAATCCATATGTCCACTGTATATGAACATGTTAGAGTTGTCTATAAATATATCCCAAGTTCAACTGTCCATCACTGGCCTCTTGTTGGCAATAAACCCTCAGTCTACCTTTGACTCTCTCCTCCTCCAGCACTTCTCTGCTTGTTCAGCTCTCCTGACACTTGCACAAGTTTACTGTGCCATCCTGCAGGCTCAAAACTCCACTGCTCATTGTCTACTTTCAGCAGCCGTCAAACACACCATGGTGAAGCAGAGCCATGCACTGGGATTTCTAGGAAAGACATTTCAGCTGTGGAGCTGTGGTGCACTCTCACACTGCACAGCTCATGAAAAATACATACACATATGGCTACTCCAACTGTACCTAAAGAGGACATACCATGTGACCTACTTCATGTCACACCAGAGAGAACAAGCAACAGGGAACAGACAATCTGGACTGAGAAGGGACACATAATAATTTAATAATCGTGAATCATCATCACAGTAGTTAATTAACTACTTCTGTATACAGCATAGAAATGTACTGATAATATTTTTAGCCATACAAGACGAAAATGGAGAACTGTGTATTCAAAATACAAAAAACTAACTGAGGAAGTGGTTAAAAATGACGCAAAATAAACCTAGATCTTAATAGTGGAAAGTGTTGTTGACATTTGAGTGCAGAGGAGGGGAATACTGTATGTTTAATACATGCTCCATCACAGCATGCTTTATGAGTCACTGCCTTAAGATCAACTGTCAACACAGGAAGCAGCAGGTAGCACTGCTGAATAAGAATGTGTGGATAGACAGACCATTGCAATTTAAAAAACATTACATGTAATGTTTGTCATCACATGCATTTTTCACTAGAAGAGATAATTTTTGAATAAAAGGAGTATTGTCCTGTGCATGCACTCACACACACTTTCTAAACAGTAAATAGAGAAATACATGGGCTGTGGCAGCACATCTGTCTTGCAAAGTGAGTTTTTGTTATCTGATTATGTTCCTCATTCAATGTTAAACAGTTTAGGCTGTGGCTGAGATTTGAAAGATTGTGAATCAGCACATAATTATCTGCTTTGAGAGCGTCTTACATCTCCATTACTGTAAATACCAGAGTCAGACAGTCACACATCTCCACCAGAGGAGCTCTACATCAACCCATTGTGTGAATGTCTGAAGCATTGATGAAAATGTGCTTTGTGTGGGTTATTACATCCCAGTGTGTGCCTGCTGAGTCAGACTGCGCAGACTCTGAGTAAGCAGCACTGTCCCGAGTCACTCCGACCTCTGCCACCCAGCCCCGGATCATGATACACCCCCATCTGCCACAGCGATATAGAGAAGACCACACTGCTGATGTGGTACAAACTTTACATGTTAGATCAGAGGTTGTGTGAAATGTATGCAGTTAGATCCGAAAAAGTCTTAAATATCTTAGTTTCATTATCTTGTGACCAGAGACTTGCGGAGATCTGCTGTGTCACCATTTTATCTTGGCAGCATTATGTAACATAACACCTGGTGGCTGGAAGTCTTTTCTCACTGAATTAACAAAATTTGTTTTCGCTGTTTTTCTATTGTTGTATTGCTTTGTCGATTATTTTGACACGTAGAGTCTCACAATCACTCAGATGTCTGAGATTTCTTCTTTCAATTCTTTGAAATGTCTTATTTGCTGTGAGGTACATCTATACATTTAGGAACAACATGCTATTTCTGAAAGATAATTAAAAAACAACAACTACATTGCAATTTTACCTGGTAGTCAAAAAAACTTAGATACTAATCAATACTAAAACTAGTATCCAAACTAGATACTCAACTGAACAATAAATAGAAAAAAAACTGAATATTTGAATTTCCAGAATAGTTTTAGAATTGTCTTGATCTACAAGAACTAGTACAAGATCACAGTATAATTTTGAACAAACTATACACTGTATTGCATAAAAAGTGTTTTCTTTCATTGCGGTAGTGAAATTGTTATCAAACCTTTTGAAATGTTCGTATTACCTACATTCTGTGCAGCTTGTTCATATCCTCAGACAAGTCCATGAATAGAATAAAGAAAGAGCACTAGCAGACACCAAAGCTTAAATGTCAAGGTTGTTTACTGAATATTTAATCAACCCTAATCTGAGATTTTAGCATCCCAATAATTTGTGCAATTATGTTTTAATCTGTAAAAATCTATTCGAAAGATTTTTGTTGTTTATGTGAACCAAAATTGTGTTTCTCTTTTCCACGTATCTCCTTCAGCCTTCCATAAACTGCATATAAAGTGCACGGCATCTTAACTCACTCACTCGGGGGCTTCAGGCGCCAACCAAGCATTCATTAGGCAGGCAAACATTTACCAGTCCCACTACGATCCGGCCGGGGAACACGTTTTGTAATTTAATTGAGGTTGTGTGTCTGAGATTGTGTGTCTGTGTGCGTTTAGTATGGCCTTTGGCGTTTTGCAGCCCACCCCGTTCCATGTTGACAGGGGTAGCCATTATCACAAGCAGGCAGATGTGTGAGAGCCACAGTGAGGAGAGTGGCAGGCAGCAGAAGAGCCACCGAGACTATAGAGAAGTAATGCGTTTGAATAGCTTTGGTCTGCACCTGTTAACGGTTTTTAAGAGGCTAAAAGATTAATGGTGCTTCAAGCCCGATCTCAATGAATGTAAATGGGAAGACAATAATTAAACAGAACATTTTGGAAAAGGTGACATATACAATTAAATCATGTAATTTTAATGTCATTTAAAGGGTCTAGAATGAATAATTATCAACTGTCATTTGTTAATCTAATGGCTTTGAGGGAAGTACATTAAAAGTTTTAAAATATTTCCTATATATGAAATAAGTCCATTATATATCGTCCTTCTCCTATTGTCACTAAGTTTATGTCCTCTTTCATTACATTACATTCTCTTCTTTTCTTTACAGAGGACCTGGTTACTTCTCAACATTCTTCTTGTGTTGTCATGATACTTTCAACATTGAAAACTCAATTTTGATACTTTGGAAAACGCTCAGCACTGACTTCAATACCACAATTAGGAACAAAAAACTCCTTTTAGACAATGAATGTCATTTTCAACACAAATTAAAACTAGTTTCTTAACTATTACTATGTTGCTATATTACATTCTACATCTCACTCATATTTATTTTATTACAAAACAACTTGAGCTGTCCATGGGATGCTTCTAATTAACTCACCTAAAATAACCTAAAAATAATCTGCTATATTTTTCATGCATTCTTTAAACTATACAATATTGCAAGTGTCAAAGTAGCAGTGCACTTGGATATCCCTCTCAAAAGGATGTAATTTGCCGCACACATGGTTGTCTCGTGCTGTTGTGGTGTATTGTAACAGTCAGATGCCTGTTTCCATTAGGAGACTCCATGCACGCTGGCTTCAGGATGATGACATTTTCTGCTCTGAAGCGTAAAATTGGACTTTGATGAGCATCACCACAGATGATCTAATGTGGAGTCTTTATTAGCGAACTGCTGTGCACTTATGGTACTGTATGAACTATGTTAACCCCTCGTTAATCAGGTTTAAACAGTTCAGATGTGCTGTTTTCACTGAGCGACAAAACGTTTGAAACTTATTGATAGTTTTGAACATTTTTGTCCATTTCATCGTCTATACAATGATCTGAATCTGTAAGAATTATTCTGACTTCAACACATTACTGACCATTGCTGAAATACTCATAAATACTAAGTAAAGCAAGCTTCGATCAGGTTTATATTTTCACAGTAACAACCTTGGAGAAGTAGAGGTGAGCAGATTCTCAGAATACTGATAATACTGAATAATTTTCTTGCGATAGAAGTGATATTCCTACACATTTATGGGTAATTTCACATGGTCTGATACTAATATAATTACAGACAGGTTTCAAAGCCTTTCTGTTGGACTTAATAATATCATCTGAATATTGTTAGGGATACTCCCCAAAAATATTGCCCAGCTCTGTGGAGAAGACTGACTGGTGAGTGACTTTAAGTGTCTGCTTTGGACAAGCAAATTATGTTAAGTACATTTAAATTACAGTGCAAACAAAAATTCAATAATTCTTATATCTTGTTTCAGTCTTCTCCCAACAAGCGCTTTTGTCCAGTTCATCACAATAATTCATTCAAGTCCATTTTGTTTTATGTGCAGCGTGAGTGTCTAGATTGCCCTTCTGCACAGTTAAATGTTACATGGTGAGAACCAGGAAAAAACTGCTCTTCTAATCAATTCTTTGTCAGTCAAATTAATGAGAGTGTTATGCTGCTATCATGTTGGCAAGTGGGCTATTACTCATACACTCATAAAAACAAAGCCTTAGAAGAAGAGGAGGAGGAAGACCAGATGCAGGCTGAACACAGGAGAGGGAGATATGACAAAATTTGACCCTGTGACAATCCGTCAGTCTGGAGAGATTCACTGCTTTTCTGTTTTAATGTAGCAGCACCATGTTTAAAGACAAGTCACATGTCCTCTACTTTTCAAAGCCCACTCCCCCTATTGGTCAGCCCTTGTCATTTCCTGAGTGATCACAGTTTGAATTCTCAGGAGAAGCACATTTAGGTTCAGCATGAGAAATATGTTAAAATAGAAATTTAAAAAAAATGGAGAAAAAAAAGGCTACATGTTGGACCGTCAACATATAGCCCTGTTAGCCCTGAAGTGTGGTGTTCAATGCAGCAGAGTTACACAGATGATTCATGGGGGACCCAGGGAAGGCCTCCTCCAGCTCTGATCAATATGAGGCCGAGCACTGTCAACTCCCACATGAACAGCATCGGGAGGGCACCACTGTGGGGGAAGACTGGAGGATCGCAATACCACTTGAGTCACTTTCAGTAGAAAATACGAATCATCACAACACAGCTAATTCCAGAGTAGTGAAATCTCTGGGTTGTATGTCTCCTTCTGATTGTGAGAGAAAGAGTAAGGCAGCACAATAGCCTCAATTGTAAAGCGTTAGTGACAGTTATTCAGTATCATAACACCATAGTTATAATTTATCACTGACCTTTGATCTTAATTATGCAATTCTCTTTTGCGCTCCAAACCATCTCAGTCTGACCTTTCTGTTTTTTTAGACTGAAATTAAATTGGACTCAGAGATTTCTATTACATAATTCTCATTGAGATCTCATACAGAACCACATATTTTAAAAGAACATTGTGATTTTCTTTCTTATAAAAAATGAATTAGCAGCATGTAAAATCCAATATTTATCAGTGTTTGCCTGGCATTTATTCTTAATTGATATATCCTAAATGGGTATTTTATATTAAGTATGCACCTATGGATGAGGACATAAGACCTATAATGTGTCAGCAGATATAAAGGAACAAATAAACATACCATATGTGTGTTATGGTGAATAGAGGACTTGGTATATCTGTGCACCAGTGCTGAACACCATAAAAGTGCTGACAGCTCCAGGCCATCACAGCAGGCCCATCACTGAAATAAATGCACCAACTCAGAGCCAGGGGATGGAGATCTGAACCAGACTACTGTGGCAATGCAGTCTGAGACACTGCATCAACATTAGGTGTTCATTAGTGAGGTCGCGACCCCCGGGCTTAGTGGGGGGACATTCAAGAAGACGCACATTGATCAGAGAAGACCAAAGAACCACAACATTGACAAGATGTATGGATGCAAGGAAGGCAGCGAGCCAAAAGTGGAGAGTTTAAGTATACATCAGCTTTAAGTAAAAAATTAAAAAAAAAAACATCAAAATGAAAAATTGATCAATAATAAAAAACAATAGGTCATTGCAGTTTTATAAAGAAGGCCATTATTGTACACAGAGTCTCAAGTCTCTAAACTGTTGTGAGGTATATGAGATCTGGCACCATTAGGAATTCAAAGTGCCTGAGGAAAAGGTTCCAAACTCAGTAATAACTTGTATTGATGATTAGCTCAAATATTCTCCGAAAGTTTGTAGAGGACAGTCTTTTCAGTGTGCACAAGGCTATAAAAGTAATTTAAAGTTTAGGTAATATGGTTCAGCAAATGTATCATCCTGGAGAAAAGGTCGAGATGCTCTCTGAGGTCAAGTATCGAATTATTAAAGTACTCAGAATATGAAAAACACCAGTAGACTACTAATTACTTTTAATACCATTCAAGAGCGCTGCATAATGAGCCACGGTAGACAAGTGTTACATAAGGCCAAAATCAATTATTTAATTAAACATTTATATGTAAGAAAACATGTCTAAAGGGAGCTGATAAATGCAGCTTGTAGAACATGATCTCCACATTGGAGAGCTAAAAAAACAAATACACTGTGTCCTACAATTGCTCTTTAAGCAGGTGTTGCTATAGCACTGAGGGCAGCAGGCTACTTCTTAGTAGGACAGGGAGAGTGGTCCTGCTGCGATTAGTGGCACAAACATTGAACCAGAGGAGAGTGTGTCCAGAGCACAGAGCCAAAGCAGAGCAAAGGGACAGACTGAGAAAGACATGCTCCGTGAAAGAAGCATTCATTTGTGAAAATGTCCTGGACGCCTCTTACTCTCCACATGCCTGCCACTACGGTGCAAGCAGCCGGGGAACAGCACTCCACCATTTCAGTTTGGACAAAGAGCAAAGAGCATTAACATAAACTTTATCACTATAATTTACTCTGCATCTTCGCAATCCTCATTTTTTCTGATGCTATATCAGCTGTTTACAGCACAAACGTATTGATTCTGCTTCATCTAATATGGAGTAAACATTCTCAGACCAGAGGTGCTTGGATGAGTTTTGTCTCAAATCAACAGAAGTTATGAATGATAGTATCACGTCCAAACAACAGCAGAAAAATCAAACAGTTGATTTCTAATGCTTCTCAACACAAAGTCACACTTGGTCTGGTGCAGCTTCTGTGTAATAAAATATTATGTCTAATTGTTTACACAAAGAGGAACACAGAAGTGTCAACTGGGTCAAAACAGACGGGCATCTTCCCCATTTCAGATATGAGCTGATAAGAAACATAAATATGAGATGTAACTCCCATAACGATATTCATTATATTAAGATTAAGTTTATACTGTGTCTCTCCTCTGGAGTAAATCAGCAGAATTTGGATAAATGCAGTGGCCATGGAGACGAAGTTTCCCAGGAGCCGTTGGTTATTTAGAGACAGTCAGACTGGGGCCATTCACACAGAGACCCCCGGGACACCGACACACTCATGTTTTTCTTCTTCTCTTTGTTTCTGGAGGTTTTCAAACAAACTCTCACTGACAGATGTAAATCCAAATAAAAGCATTATAATACCTCCAATATTTTATGTTGATATCACAAGCGAGGCAAGCGGCCTTAAGAGACATTCATCAAAACCTGCTGTAGGGGCACTGAAAGATAAACAGAAGATAAATACAAGAAGAAGTGCCACTAAAAACATCCTATTTGTTTGAACAGTGCTCAATCCTTTAATTCAATGATGTCTTCACACCAATGCATTCACAAGCAGATGGGACACTGACAAATCCTCTGCTGTCTCCTTTATCACCCAATAGACTGTAGCACCACTAACATTCACAAGAGTAATTCACACAAACTAATTGACTTCTTTAAGTAACCCCCGTCAGCCGAGGACAGAGGCGTGTTGATGTCGAGGTGAACAGATATTTGTGTCTAAGACTAGGATCAAACACCAGAGGTCACAAAGGTCACTGGTGTGTTAACAGTGGAGTCAAAGAGGAGCTTAAAGATGCACTATGTAACTTTCTTCGCGGAGAGTCCAGTATCTGCTTTCTCCATGGAGATGTTATTGCTTTAACTGCAAAGCTTCCCATCACATGTGATTTTATTGCTTAATAAATGAAAAACATGGATTCTTACTGTGAGTAGTGTCATCTCTCCACAGATATAACCTGTAACATGGTAGTGTCACCTGGAGCCATCATGGAGATAAATAACTTTAATGCCTAATGCCATGCAGTGGAACATTTTAAGCAAAACAATGATATCTCCATGGAGACAAGCAAGTGGCATACGTTCCACCAGAAAAGTCTCAGAGTGCACCTTTAAGTCAAAATGTGGCACGCAATATGGGACACATCCAATTCTAGTCTCTGGATAAAATGAGACTATTGCATTTGTTTTTCTTGTTTGATTTGAAAAGTCTTCTTTCATATCCACAAAACCAATAGTCATGTATCTAGCCTTAGCCTTATTTGACTAAAGCATTTACATCTACCATAAAAATAACAAAGTAGCATATTTTTAGAAAGTTATGGGAATGGAAATCTACGGCTGCACCAAACAGACAGGAGCTCATGAGAGAAGAGCGTGGGTGATCCGAGTAGGGAAGCCTTGATACTAATAAAACAACCAAAGCGATGAGTCAGTGGTCTGGAGTGCAGCAATACAAGCAAATGCGATGACTCAAAGCTCACTACGGGCAGAGAACAAGACCTTGGACGAAACTAAGAACGGCAACAAGCGCCACAAATCGCTTGGGGTAAACTGTACAATCTTTGCTCGATAGCAGGCAGCAGGTGCACTCTTTGTCGATAAGCTTGATGGTTAAAGAGCAAAGTGCACGGATGATTTAAGCAAACTATAAGGGTCAACTTATTGTGTAGATAACAGAGATAGACCAATATATCAGGCCGATATTTGTACTAAATCTCCAGCATAGGCCGATGTTTTGTTTTGGTCAAATACACACAAAACTTTATTTAATTGTGTTTTGCCCAGGGACTCAACAACAGCATTCATCTGTGGGAGTTGGAATTGCACCACCGACCTGTGTGTCAGTGGACAAAAACTCTACCAACTGAGCTACTGTCGTCCCCTTAATTTTGGCATCCTTACTCATTTGTCGCATTATAGAGCACCAAAGGCCAGTTAGTATCCCCGCCCTTTAGTCAAACGGTCACAATATTATGGCTGATCTCTGCATGAGCGACATCGTCTGGCACAAAGACTCCATTAATGCACAAGGGCGATGTGACGATGCAGATCAGATGGAGCGAGCTGTCGGTCACACAAGGCGCTTATCGACTAAATGTTGGCGTCTGTTGTTGTCTGTCTCCTGCAGTTAATCAACATACACGGACACGCAGACACACACACACACACACACATACACACGCAAAAAGACAATGCATTGTAATTGCCCTTGTCAGTACAATGGTTTTAAAATTGGACTTTTTTGAAATGCTGGTTCAGGGACAGCAGTGGACAAAGACACCACAGAATAAAAGAGCTAGCAGCAGTTTGAAAATCCATAGCATGCCTGTTATCTGGACCATAATTGCTTTCCCCCTCCTCCTCCACCATCTTCTCCTTTCTCTACCTTCTTCACATCATCTTTACCTATGCTACCCGCGCGCAGCTAAAGCTAGATTTTCAAACCATCATAGCAAGATCTCAAACCATCATTCGTCAAAAGCACAGCAGGCGGGTAAATAATTTTCCTGGATTTGCTGCATGCCATTTTTTGCTTCTTTGAGCCTCATAGTGAACAATGAGGAAGCAGGTCTTTTGGAGATGGCTTTTATACGAGCCCTCCTGTTCAGATACACAAGTACGGTCACAAATGCATGCAGGAACAGCGAGATTGTGATTAGCATGAAGCGTGTAATCAGTGAGTGGCCTGATTAGCAGAACACTACAGTGCCAGACAAAGGGATTCATTTAGCCATCCAAGTCAAAAAGGGTGAACAAAATTAGAGACGCAAAGGCGGGAACTCAAGAGGGAAGCTGTAAAAATTGTCAAAATGAGTGGGGAAGCCGAGTAGCTAGACAGATGCACGCAAAGGCTGGCATATTCCAAACAAGAGGGAATGGGAGACAGGGAAAGGGAATGAGTGGAGGAGACAGGCCACACACTCGGAGCACTGGTGCGTGGGCGCAAGCTGCAGGGGGCTCACAGAGATCCACTAGTTTAACACTGAACACTGCTTAGTCAGCAGCACTCCACTATCGCTACGGTAAATTGACTGAGGAGGAGAGGAAATTAGGACAGAAAAAGCCACTCAAGGGGACTACTTTTGTCCTTTTGGCATGACAGAAACTTAAACTAGAGTAAAGTTTACAAATTGATTTAACAAAATGTGTTTATCTGGGATATAAAACAATTTGTTGCATGATAGTGTAAACATACCCTTTACTTACATTTTTACTCAATTGTCTGATAAACTGGGAATGGCACATGGGCACAAAAAATATTGGTGCCAAATATGGGCTAAAATTTCAATATCGGGCTGATAAACTTCGATTGTAAAATGAAGAGACTGCAGAAATATCATTTAAAACCTACAATAGAAAGCTTTCACTACAGGTTTGTTTTCATTTTATTTTGAATCAGCTTTAACAACCTTTTAAACAGGTTTTTATTACTGATGATACTTACAGGCTAATTATAATTTTGCATATCTCAAAACAACTGTGATATTATCTTAATTTTGATATTTCTCCCATGTCTATAATGTTAAAACAAAGACTAAGAGTATGTGTACAGGAAGAGGTAAAATCGCAAATGAAAAGGGGTCAAAGGTTGTGTGAAGGTTAACCAGTTTTGATTTATGGCTGTGTTCGTCAGAGTGGTCAGGTATGTTCATGTCCATCAACTACAGCCTTAGGTTACAATGGCACATTTTTTCTTTTCTTACCTTCTTTCCAAAATTTGTTTTAATTCCACTGAGACTTCCCAAAATATAGCAACAGTATGAAAAAGCAATCTTTACTTTTGGAGCTGCTTTGCTTCTCATTAACCTGAGAAATCTGCTGAATAATGTATATAAGATTGCTTGCAGAGCCTTGTTGAGGGAGAGAAAAAAAGTGATTTTTGAATATTAGGGAAAGCAAAATGAGCATGGTCTCAATTTTTCATTCAGCAGTTTTAAAGCAGATGAATATTTGATGTAGTTTTATTTTAGCCTCATTTATCACATAGTGCACAATGGTACAGCACCAGGCAATGAGGGAGGAAGTTTGTGCAAGTCTTACAGAAAGTGTTCAGTGGTTATGGTTCATTATCAAGATGACAGAGTGTACAGGCATGTACAGGATCGAATACTAATTTATAACTGTAAAAGTGTTACTTTGATATGAGGGCCAGACTCTACTCTAGGTTCAATAAGGTTCTGATATTGGGCAGACTAGATCATTCCAGGTATTAGACATTTTCTAAAAACAATATAAGCTAAGGTAGAGCCTTTTTTCTATTTAAACAATGTTTTGTACTTTACTTTTTTATTTCAGTGGTGATTTGGGATCCTGCTTAATATGCCATATATGCTGGAAAAGGTATGTTAGTTGTGAGTGGGTGGACTCATATTAGTGTTTGAATATATTGAACTTCTATTGAATCCTCGTGAACTCACACTTAATGAAAGCAGCTTGTATGAGGCTGTGACAGTGATGATTATATATATAAGGCCATATGTAGCATGTGCAAAGCCTGATGGAAGAAGTGTCTCTCAGAGGAGGTTGTCAGCTTTAGGTCACTTCTGGTTTGCTGTGTAAACTCTGTCACAAGGAGAGAAGTCAATCAGAGGGACAATTACAGAGGCTCTACACACACAGAGATGTAGCGGTCACTGTCATGGCCGCTGCTGACAAGTGACATACAGCACATGAGAGCGGTCATAAATCAGGAGATGGCCCATAGGCTGTGATTAATATTCATTTGAGCCTCTCGCAGAGCAGAGATGTCTTCAGTCATATGATAATCTGAGCTGATTGTGACAATGAAACAAGCTGCAGAGCAAGGAAACTACATTATATATTACATAAAAAAATATATTTAATAGTCAATAATCAATTATAGTACACTTCAACCATGTATAGTGTGTGCTTTCACCATTTTTACCCCTTATAACGGAAAATATCAAGATTATATATACCATAAACCAGGGCTTCATTTGTAGACTCCATAATAATTGATCAGATAGTTTTCAGATCCACCAAAAATTTTTCCCAGATTCTTTACCCATAGGAATCAAAACCCAGCCATAAACCAATGTATAAGTCAGGCTGCACTCGAATAAACTTTCAATAATTATCACAGCAAAAATAATAATGATGTATTGAGCTGATGTCCTTCATGCATTACTTTATCACTGTGTGAAACAGAGGGCAACAACCATTTTTGATATAGTTTTATGTCGACAATACATCAGTGTTATGAGTGAGGAGCTGAAGGTCTTAAATTAGTCACGACTCACAGCAACTTACAACTGCAGCAACATAAAGAGGCTAAGAGGACCTCTGTGATACCAGGGGAATATTTCTCTAACAAATAAATAAAAGCATGTAGTACAATATATGATATATGATTGTTTAGACTGAGATTCATAATGTAATGTAATTAATGTATTTGTCTAGGACTCTGTGTCCAAGAGTCTAATCAGTCTGTTTAACTGCTGGGTGCTATGCAAAATCAATGGTTTTTTTTTACTTTCTACCACTCTGTTCCTTTATTAAAAAAAAAAAAAAATGATGTTTGATGTTTGAGTATGTTTGAGTATTTTAGCGATCTCTCCTGTGCCCTATTCAAACCCACGGTTAGCGGTTCTGTCCACTGCTCAGTCCACAAGCACAAGACAATTCTCCATAAATATACAAAAGCATGATACAAAACTGTACACAGCAACTTGACAAACCTGATGTGATGTGCAGTAATGTTATTAGCGGGATGCACATCGATTGTGTTGTGATAGCGTGAGGGGACAGTAATTTATTAGCGGGATGCACATCGATTGTGTTGTGATAGCGTGAGGGGAGACTCAGACGTCAAAAACGAAAGTGAAACTTACATAACAGGTAACAGGTTGTCTAAATATGTTATGTGTTAGCAGTTAATTCCCCATAGAAGTGAAATACTCAACTCTTTACTCTGCACTAGTAGTTAGGCAGTGTTAGGCAGTATTCTATCTGACCTTGATAAACTGATAAACCACACAGCTTGTTCACTGTCCACATTAGTAACAGTCTTCAAGTCATGTTCTCGGCATAAACAGCATAGTTGACATTATTGTGAGGGCCCCTTTGGCAAAGAGAGAAAATGTTAGAACATAGATAAAGGGAAATTATGTTATGTTTGCCAAAAAGATTTAATTCAAACGTGTATAAAACCTTGGTCGACCCTTTTTTTAACCTTTACTACCCATAAAAGTGAAACATTAAATTGAACAAAAACAGTCCATAATTAGGCTACTCATTATGCCACCAAAAGCATTATGGGTAAAACTCTTCCACTTGATAATATAGTGTGAAGCATGAGTGAGGGAGAAAGAGAAGGGGACTGCATTTGGATAAGATAGAAAGAGAGAGGAGAGAGAGAAGAAATGCCTAAACATACAGCGCCAAGCTCTCCTACAGAATAGATTAAACCACTGGCTCTCAACGTTCACACTAACAACCAAAGTATTTAAGGATTTTTTTTGCCTGCTAGAACGAAAGAACTATTAAGTTAAAATTATCATTGGGTTAAACCAGTATTAACCAGTACTAAACCAGAATTGCCCTAAATGCTACTACACATACGACCACCACAATCCTGCAAAAAGACATTGAATAGATCTAGGGACAGATGGGGAGGGAATGAGAGGAGGTTTGATAAAAAACAAAGATTCAGACTGAAATACAGACAAAGAGAAAAGTGATGCGTGTTGGCGAGAGAGGTCTGATTTCTTGGCAGGAAGTGAGAGAAACTTGGCCTGGTCCCTAATGGAGATGTAAGAAGGCTCTGACACTCAAAATACTACACACAGGATGGTCTTTCTATCGCAGAGGGGACAGTCATCCAGATAATGCATATCTCAGATTCCTGACGCACATTTCCTCATGCCCTGAGACTAAGTGCACAAAACGCATTAGGAGAAATAGGTAAAATGTCAGACAATAAATAAACTAAACATACTCTGTGGTGTTAAAACACTTTTGACGGCACTTAACTGTTAAAAGATAAACACGATAACCAATTCTGAAGCATATATTGTTACAGAAAATATTGACTATAAAAAATAATATTGAAACTAATTTATGCCACTGACACAGTAACCTCAATGCAGGATTGTCCCCAAAAATACCGAGCTGCCACAAATACACCAGAATGAAAAGCCACAGTAGTTTGTAGTAACTTGTATCTGTACCATAGTCTGAGTCATAGATGCTATTTATTCAACCTCTACAGCTCAAATCTGATTGTAATACAGTAAAATAACAAAAAAGTTCCCCACTAGTACAAACGAAAGTAGTACAAAAAGGTTCCCCACTAGTACAAAGGGAAGTAGTACCAAATAACCCAGAGCTGGTGATGCCCCATGCAGGATTCAGGAGCGCGTAAAAGAATTCAATAACTCAAGTATTTACAAAGTTTTATTAAAGTTAATGTTAAGAAACTCAAAGTGTTGTCAAAGCAAAAATAAACTATTTTGCTGTGAATCTGACTGAAACAACATCAGTAAATAAATTACAAATTGCTGTAGATGCTGAATGCTCATTGTTATGCATGTTTATGCGTTTTTGGCATATCACTGAATTGTATTATTGGGAAAATGTTAATGCTTCTGAATGTGTTAGAAATGTGCAATGTGTACTGAATCTTAATTTTAAAAAAAAATACATTACAAATCTAATTAAACTGCAGTGTTAGTCAGAGAAATTGTAATTAGATAATTTCCAAAACCGTTCAGCCATACAAGGCAAAGTCAAATAATGCAGCTCTATGTAAACTTGCGGAGTCAGAAGCAGGTTGCATGTCAGAGTGAATTGTCTATAGTTCCTAAGAAGACATTGCATTCTCTGCTGTTAACCTCTGCTCTGTTTTAGGATGTCTTAAATTCAAGCTTACAACCACACACACGTACACTTTCACAACATGGTCTGAACACTGCACAATCTAAGGTGACGCAAGACCAACAGTTATGTCACACACACACAGATCTTAAAAACAGCATTTAAAGGTTTACTGTGAAAGTTTTCTGGTACAGGATCTGTCACCGGTTTGTCTCAAGAAAATATTAATGCTTTGCTTGGAATGCTTCACAGTATGGTACAGCTTTCCTTTATTTAATTACGTAGATTTCTATTGGAGATTGCAACGTTTCTGTCATTCTGTGGGGCATTTCAGGCAAAACAAAAACATCTCATTGAGAAAATGAGGTTTTGGACCCTCCATGGCAAAACTTAGTGCCCCTTTAACAAGTTTGAATTATTTGTAATAATAATGTTAACTTACAGCTGTTTATTTCAGTAGATAATACTACAAACCATCCTGCCCAACCACTCAAGTAAAGGCAAAACAAATAATTTGTTACACAGCTGCTTACATGCATGGGCAACCGGACACGCAAAATAAATTGGGCTTTCCCTTTGAAACATTATGAAAATAAGTAAAAAAAAGCTCAGTCACCATCTGCCAAATCATTACTCATGCTCTTTAGAGTATCAGCTTTCAGCAACAGCCATCACTTTGTTGTCACACACAGCAAGACTGAAACACACACAGTATATTATAACAAAGCACAGGTGAAAATATGATTTCCTTTTTAAATTTTAACTATTACAGATCAGATAAATTGATAATACAGGCAACAATTGCTTGCAAGTACAGTATTATACAGTCACAAATGGGCATAGAAATAAAGAGGGATGGGTCCAGAATGGTCTAAACCAGGCAGCAAACAACTATATTCATAAACCATTGGGGATTCATATATATATCTAACAAAGCATTAACCTACTGGGAAATTTTTTGCGCTTTTTCAAGTTACGTTACTTTCTATGCGTAATTATTACCCAGAGTTGTTGAAATATAACAAACAAATTGAATATAAAAAATCATTTGCGACGATTTGCCGTGATTTTGTATAATCAGTGTGTAGAGACTATTCAACGCCCATCGCAACCTCCACAGCTCATCTAGGAGACAATGACCCACTAAATGGTGATGACATCATCCAGTATTGATTTTCCATGCCCCACACCACGATACAAAAGCATTACCGCCAACGGATAGGCTACACCTCAACCCTAGATCCCTAGATACAGTGTGTATGTGTGTGTGTGTCCATATTCATGACTATAGGGAGATTTATTAGGATTCTAAGCTAAAACTCATGACTTAGGAATGCTATGAATGGCTTACAGGCCTTAAGATGGGAAACTATGCATTGATGGAGATTATGCTCATGACATTATAGTTTGCACATATGCTGCTGTGATGACCTCTTCTCGCCTGCCAGGGTCACATGTTTCTGTAAGAGTGTGCTGCACTACAGTCACCTCAAGTCATGAATTAATGCACAAATGTCTTTACAGAGGGGTGTACTCAGCCCACCCACAGGCTAACACATTTGTAACCCTATAAAAACAAGTAGCTGACATAACTTAGACAGGCCGGTTACACAATGTCTATGTTTTGAGTTTAACTTCATTAGGCATTAAAGAGCATATAAAACGAGACAAAAAATAAGTTCAAAACCAAGTAGGGAAAACACAAGGATATAGTAGGTCAAGAGAGTAAAGCCAAAACAAAAACAGAACCATGACATAAAGGTGCATGTAACATCTTTAGTGGAGAGTACGTCAGTATTCTAAGCAAATTGCTGACACCTCCATGGACATAAGAAGGTAGCAGACCCTCCACCAGAAAAGTTACAGAATGCACCTTTAAATTGTCTCACTCAGTACAGACAACAACTTAATATCCACATTTTGGTTTTTAAAAACTTTACTTTCTTGTTTACAAAGTCGAATTGCATCAAACATCTTTGGTGGGATTTGGCCTATCTTCTCAATGGGCACAATGTTAATTTAGTATTGAGTAAATATGCACAGCCTTTCAAAAACATTCATCTAAATCCCTAAGAAAACACAAAATGCATGCCGCTTCAAGATAGAATGGATAAAGTCCATGAACGCGGTCCACTCATATTGAGCCAGTAAGTCGGAACAAGCCAATAAAAAACAAAATATTATGATATGGAACAAGAACAGCAGCAAGTAAATCTATTAAACTTAGGAGGTTGTTATTTCATTTATATTTTAATTTACTAAACACCTACAGTAGCATAACATGTAAATGCCAGTTGCATAGTGTTAAATGGTAAATGTCTTAATTGTGTGCTGACTGTTGTTAGGGGACACTAAATTTTGAGCTGAGCTGTGGTAGCTGGTATTCAAAGGGGCACTGTGCGACCTCAGAGTGGTGGTCAGGCAGTGCTGGAGGGGCCTGAGGCGATCCTTCTCCTGGACGCCTTTGATCAGTTAATCACCTGCTCAGCCCCAGAGGAGAGAGGAGGCAATGAGCGCAGGACAGACAGGATTAACCCAACACATGTTCTCACGGCTACTTAAAGGTTTGTGTTTGTTTTGGGGAAGGTGACAGGGTTTCGCTAACAAACAGTATATCAGATACACAAAAATAGTTCATGGTTATAATACTGTTTGGCTAATCTTTGGGCGATGTTACAGAACAATGATAAATAAACTTATTGGTACAGCCACACTGCTTTAACAGTCCAATTCTAATGTAATGCATGAACACGGTTGTATTTTATTTTAGTGTTACAACTGCAGTGGTGATTAATGTGGAGAAGCGACTCCTCATATGTCCTACTACCATGTGTTCGCTGTCCTTTGTGAATACTACAGCAGCAGAGTCCAAAACACAGCAGACACAGAGAGGTGCACAGATTCACATGAACAAAAAACAGGCATTTTGAATGTCACAAGCATCAAGCCTATGCCCTTGTTTTAAGAAATCCACACTGAGACAGCTGTCATTGTCTGGAGTCTGGGGAACTGCCTGTTCTCAAACCAAAAAAGATGTGATGTGAATAACCTGCATCATTGTAAAACCTCCTCAGAGGAGGCACTATGGCTTAACTCTGCTACAGGACAACATGCATCTTTACACCTGTGTCATGCTGCAGCTAGAAACTATAAAGCTTAGAAATGAAACATTTTCAAATGGCTTTGTCTGAGAAGGTTAAAGATGTTGAAAAGTAGCCTACCAAAAGTACCAAACTGTGCTGCAGAGAATAAGTGATGGCATGTGGGCTCATGATAGACTGCCTCTTTAATCTGATTAAGTAGTGGTTAATTTTTCCTCGGGGGAACTCCCTGGATTCCCCAGATTCAGGACCCTCTCTGTGTCTTACCTCAGCAGGTTGGGCAGAGGGGAACCAGAGCCCAGTATCCCCTTTTTACCACTCAGCAGCTTCTCCACCAGAGCCACATTCCCGGTCCGGGCAGCCTCCAGCAGCTCCTGCTCCTTCCCCATGCCGGACACAAGTTTACTACAACGGGGCGATGGATATCCAAAAAATCTCCCATAAATCCCAGCGCCTCCGACCCGGCTTCAGTGTGTGATGCGGGGAAGCATCACAGGGCTTTCTCTCGCTGCATGCCGCCGCCTGAGAGCGCGGTGCAGAGGCTGCTGTTGATGCAATCCCTCCACGATGAGAGCAAAGTGTGAGGAGCTCCGGCAAACAAAGGAAAACTCCCGTGGGTCCGGTGTGCGCCTGGACCAGGACTGGGGCTGGCTCTGAAGCGCTGTCCGCCAACCACGAACTACTCCCCGGTCCCAGGATCAGCCCGCCTCTGCCTGTTCTCTGCTCGCACCGCACTGTCGGCCGCTCAGCCGTGGACCAAGGCAGCATCAAGCGCCAAGAGGAGGCGAGGGAGGTTCCGGAAGTCACTTTTAGCATAAAACAACTGTACAAGTTTGAAACAGCAACATAAAATATTTTTGAATGTGGTTTAAAATAGGTTTGGCCATATATTTTATCTGAATTGTCATCAGGCATAACCAACTCCTTAATCCTGTAAAATTAGTTTATGCTTCATTTATGGGGGCTTTATATGGCTCTGTAGCTGCGGAATAGAATACCATGCAATAGCAGTACTTCAAAGTGTTCTAATATTGACTTTTAGGCCTACAATCATCATCTCGCACACACACATTTTACAAACGGAAAACCTTTATATTGAAAGGACCCCTCAAAGGACGACGCGCCTTGTGTCTGAGAGGATGCCTTGGACGGGGCTGACTGAGTGGTCCTGTACAGTATGGGCGTGGAAAACGATGCTGTAGCAGCAACCGGCGAAGCCTTTGTTATGATATTTAAAGTCACCCGTACATTTCCCCAATTTTACACAATAAGATTTTCTTTGTTACACGCTAATGCACATGTTTTCGCGCAAAACGTATTTCTTTAGATATGGAAATGCCACATTGTGATATAAAGATGTAGTGTGTCTGCTCAAATGGGTGTGAATGGAGAATACAAGCAAACTTTGTAAAGATGTATTTTAATGAGCTCGTGTCAGTGATCGTCTCCATTGACAGCCTGAGAACCGGCCTCACCCGACGCCCCTCACGCGCCACACTGCATGTTTGGACCTGTTGGAGAAGACTACACTGGCTTTCCACTGCCAAAGGTTTAATACAAGCAATAGACACAAAGTGCCAGAATCTCCCATCATTATGAGACGGTTAAATAGAAAGTACATTTTACACAAAGGCTAATCATATTCTATGGGTGAGTGCCTATGTGTCAGGCTTCAGGTGGTCTGTGTGGATGTGGATTAGTACCCTTTGAATTTTTTTTTTTTTTTTTTTTACATCCTACGATGGTCAACAAAGCACCATACACTGACATGACATACACTTACAGAAACTAAAGTATTAAACTTTACAGTTTGCACTGAACTCTCCTCTTCAAGTCCTGTATGAGTCACTACTCTCCTTCAGTCTTAAAATGTCATGACCATTTATGTCTGTACTCTCTAAACAAATTCCAGTTCATTTTACCTAAAGGTCTTGCATTTTGCTTCTCCTTTTCTGCTTAGGTACAAGTTAGTAACACCTTAACATGTCAACATTTACACATGGCTATTATATAAGAGCATTTTTTTTTTTTTTTTCAAAATTAGGTTACTCCTTGATCTTTGTATCTAGTGCAAATGGGACAATGTGTGGGTTAAACAAATACAACAGTATCATAAAACACACACAATTATAATGAATCAAATTATATATTTTTATTGTTAGTACTTTGTATTTCAACAGCTTTAACAAACTGAATACAACGTGTCATGTTGCTTTTAAACCTGCCTTGAGAAGAGCAGCCGGACCTTCATTGAAAGAAAGTATTTTAACTGTTATATTTCAAATCTCTATATTAACTTAGTATGGTATGCATCCATTGAAATTTCCTGGTTGAGACAATTCCGCAGGTTATGTCTTATGGATGACTCTGTAGAAGTCACTTGTGCTATGACAAAGCATGTGCTAGTAAAAAAAGTTCACTATTGTAACTCTTTAAATCTTTAAATATTTAGTCAACTTGTGAGTTTTTTCTTCTCATATGGGCAATTGAACAGCAGCAGATGTGGGCATAGACACAAGATCTAAACTTTACATATTAACACAAATAGACTGTATGCATTCAAGCTGCTTTAAGTACCCTTATTTATCCTATATCTCATTTTAAGACATACACATGAAAACAGCTCTCAAGACACTTAAGCAAAACTCTCTCACAGTTCTTAGGTGTATATACAAAGCTTGAATGTTAAAAGTGCCACTTTTTTTTTCTATTTACACATAGAAAAATATGAAGATACGTACAACATGTGGGTGGTTTGTAGACAAATCAGTTGAAATTAGATATAAAGTCACTATTGTTGGAATAAAATGCTTGTTCTGAATGAAACCAAAACACTGCCTTCGTTTTGTAGAAAATATGTTCACATTCGTTTACAAGGTTCAACAAATGTCTGATCGTCTGAGGCCATGAGGAAGGCATCATTATTTACCCTTCACAAATAAAAAGGCCTTCAATGAAAAGCACAATTTTGTACAGTGCAAAATCAGTTGTTCAGGAGTTAGGACATTCTTTTAACTACATGACATTCAGAGTTTGTTCAGAAATAATCTTTAAGTGTTTTATATTCATTAGGCACATCTATATACATTATCTTTCAAGTTGCACTAACAGACGTAGCCTATTTTTTTGTTTTCATGGCGTTCTTAAAATGATAGATCCAATGGAAAGCTTAAAAGCAACACAGACGTATATAAAACATCCACTTAAGTCTTCATTGCTTTATGGAGGAAATGGTTAAAAGTTTCAAGTCACACCGTGGCTCACTTCATAAATAAGCACACATAGGGAACCATTTTACCCCAGAAATGCCTGCCCTTGTTGATGCCGACTTGAATTATTTTGGTGACCTTTTCTTTCGCCCATCAGCAGCCGTCCTCTTTACTGCGGTCCAGTGTGGGCTGAATGAATAAACGGCTGGTGGGAGGGTGAGGAGAGCCAAGTCAGGCCTTAGCTGGGGCTCACTTTGAGACTCTTGAGTCTGTGCAAAAGGGAGTCCTTCTCCATTTGAGCTTCTGCCAGCGCCATCTTGGCTCGGGACAGCTCCACTTTGAGGCATTCATTCTCATCAATTAGCATCTGTTCAGATAAACATCAAAGAATATAAAAAAAATAATTTAATTACTGTTTAAGTAGTAGTTAAGTAGTAGTACTAGTATTAAATATTTAATAAAAACAATACTTAAAAGGTGCAAAATTTAACTTTTCTTGTAGGGGGTATGTAACCTGCTTGTGTCCATGGAGTTATTGCTTTGCCTGGAATGTTCCATTTATAGCATTAAACTAATCTATGTTACATGTACGGTATTCAGTTATAGGTGTTTTTTGTAGAAAATACCTTGAAATACATGCATTCTTACTTTGAGCAATGGCTTGTTTCCATGGCAATGGATTATTTTAACACCATATTGTGGAAAATTCCCACCAAAGCAATAAAATCTGCATGGAGACAAGCACGTGGCGGACCCTCCATCAAAAAAGGTTACATAGTAGAACCTTTAACACATTACAATTCCCCAAATCTTCATATGAAATTCTAAATGCTTTATCAGCCAGATTGGTGAATTCGTTAAACCTTTAAACCTGGGTAAGAATGTGCATTTGTGGGAGCAGAGTTGTACCTTCTCTCTGCTGGGGGGTTGAGGGCTGCTGGGTGGGGCAGGGGTCTGTGTAGTCTTTGAAATACCACAGATGTTTCTTACAGCCTCAGGGACTGGGGTTAGACAGGTGTCGGTGAGTTGTCTCCCTTTTTTGATTTTGTCTTGTGCTGCTGTGTCCACTACAAGCCACCATAAAGACACGAGTGAATAAATGAATTAAAGAATATGTGTATTTGATTTTTATGCATGAAGAGTACCTCCTATATTGAATGAGCCATCGTCTTTTCGGTGAATTATAAGACTGTCCACATGGAGAGTGATGGGGGAGGGCTCAGAGTTGGGTGGACCATCAGAGGGGTCATCATCCTGGAGGACAGAATTTTAGCACTGTCTTTAGCACCATTTCAGAGTTGGAGAAAAAATTAAACGGCAAATGAAAAATTATCCACATCAAGGTTTCCACATCAGGAGAAATCACCCAGCCGTGAAAAACCCTGGAGTCTACGCAAACGGTCTTTCTATGTCATTAAACATTTTGGTCAGATCCAAATTCCAATTAGGCAATGGTTCAAATTATTTAACTTTGGGCATAAAAACACAGATTTGGAGTCTACACATGCAAGCACAGGCTAAACACTGTAAAGTTGGTGAAAGGATTATGCTTTTGTGGGGAAAAAGCCAGTGCAACGGCTCATTGCTCCTCAACTTTAAAATGTTTATACAGTCTGTTCTTGGGGCAGTTAAAGATAAATTATATTTCTTGAACAGCATTACCTTTAGGTTGATGTGTGTGTCCGTAACACTGATCTCCATTGGCAGCACTTGTGGGGCAGAGTAATCTTCCAAAAAGTGGGCCATGTTACGCAGCGTGGACATCAGGAAGTTTGCATGGTAACCTTGGAGACGCAGAGTCAAGAAGCCATTGCGTTTGGCTAGTTCGGAGTGGACCGCAGCACTAGGTCCAGACTCTAGACGTGCACAGACCTCCGGACCGTGGAAACCCCGCACCCCCGAGAGGACATCACCACCTGCTATGGGACAGACAAGCAGTGGTTAGATGAAGAACCCCAAACATCTACCCGTTTAATGGAAACAACATTAAAACCATTAAAGGAAGCAAATTGACAGTTGTGCACAAATGCAAGCAGAAAGACAAAATCACTGCTGTTAAGAAGGTGTTAATGACACTTGCATGAAAGATAGGACAGCAACCATTTATATACAATACAATGATGATGTTGAATGGTATTAAATGTTGTGGTGGGGATTCTGTGTAAATTTCCCTGCATATTCTTGGCACATACTGTATGTTGAGGCAAAATGGAGAGAGAGAGGGTAAGTAAAGCCGGCAGCACAGTGTGAAAGACCATGATAAGACAGGAGTGATGGAAGTGGATGTGCCCTAGAGAAGGAGGTGTTCAGATTAGTAAAAACAACAATAAGGAGGAAACGAGTGGTTTCCTCTGCTGAAACGGGGCGGACAGGAGCAGACAGGGGCAACATTGGCACATTTGCCATCCCCTGAATCACTGGACTGAAAGAGCACAGGACTGTATGCTGCTGCAGAGGGGGTGAGAGGAGCAGGACAAAGAGAGAGAGAGCCAGAAGGGAAAATGAACAGTGGGCCAATTAGGGGTTTGCATTTGTCAGGGTACATAGCAGTTAATTTACATCCAGTGAGTGATGTGGAGACATGAAGACATTTTAAATTCTAAGCCTAATGTTGCAAGTAATGGGACTACTCAATCCATTACTGTCAGATCCCTTAAGTGATCCACACACACACAACCATGGACAGAAGAAAGTCAGTGTTACTAGAAAAATCTTGTAACTGGAAATTCATGAATGTTGACACACATCAATATTATGAACATACAGCATATATGCCGGGTCTGCAAATGAGATTTCACATGAGAAAACACAAGCACAAATGCAGACACAGTGAAAAGCATGCAGTTAATATACAGATGGTGAATTGACACTCAGCAGTTACCTTGGCTCTGAGCAGGTATTGATACAGAATTCACCATACCTGTGGGGAGTTTTAGCAAGGTAAGTGGAGGAGTGACTGTTAGTCTGAATACACATGTGCATATTTAAGAAAAATAATGGTTTTCACTTGATCCACCTCCCGAGGGGGTTTAACAGCTGTAGAAGGTTTGTTTGGGCTCTTTTCTTTTACATGTTTGTCTCCTGTGTTTGATTTTAAAGGTGCACTATGCAACTTTTCTGGTGGAGGGTCAGCCACATGATTCTCTCCTTGTTAATGCTTTGTCAGGAATGTTCCAAAGTATGGAATTAAACTCATCACCATGGAGGCAAGGAGGTGAAGCCATCAGGCCAAATACCAATTATGAAATCAATGAATAAATGCAAGATCAATCAGTTTAATGCCATGCTGTGGAACATTCCAGACAAATCACATAGAGTATCTTTAATATGCATTCACTGTGTTCGTGTTTGCAGTAAAAATTTGTAGTCTGTGTCTTTTAATATTTTGTCTAGAGCAACTATGTAACACTCTGCCCAAGACAATAGAGTTTATTCTATTCTAAAGATCTAATGATGATATGGGATCTTCGTGTCCCAACATACAAACATAAAAGATTTTGACATTCATTCAGGTTTAACTTGCTGTATGTATTTCCGTGCATAAAAACACACCATGCTCTTTTTAGATGGCACGAAATGCAATGTCCACCATTCATTTCCCTTCAGTGAAGTGGGTTTCTTACCCAGGCTGCGGTTGCTGAGGTACTGTCTGAGGCTGACGTTGCCGAGCTGGTTGGACATGACCCGACCCACCTCCAGAGCCACAGCTGTGTTTTCACCTACAGCCTCCATGCCCACACACACTGACTGCACCTTTAGCACCAGCACGGACACCTAAGGGAGACATTGAACAGTGCACATGAGCAACCTTCATCTCCAAATAAATAAAAAGGCCTGCAGTTAGGTATAATAGGTTATCTTCACATAATATCACAACATTCTAGAAAGAATGGAAGGCAACCCAAATATGGCACAATTTGTGTATTATCTGTTGAAATTTAGATGCTTTCACTTGGAACAATACGATTAATTAAGATAACATTTGTAAAAAATAAAATAAATACCGGTAAATAGAGTTATATAGGCTCCTGCCCTCCTTCTGAAATGATGACTTAAAATTCTGTAATGCCATGAACATATGAGTCCTTGTCTTACTATATCTTTGGTGGGCTCGTCGATGCTCTGTGAGGTGGCGCTCACGGTGTCCGGAGATGCGCCCCCATCCTGGATCTGACCCATCACCACCTCTGCAGCATTATCCATAGCACTCTCTGTGGCACTATGTTCACTAATGACATCCTTAAAGCCGGAGATAGAGACATCATCTGTGGACCAAACACATGCCAGATTCTACGGTCTTTGTGATAATGTGTTACTAGATCAATGCTGCCACCTACTGTTAAGAGTCAATATATGTGTACAGTAAGTTAAAAGTAGTGGTGCACCATTGTAAGGAAAAAAATGGAATTGCAATTTTTCTGACAAGTTGCAATTGGGTTTAGATTTGTAATATATGTTTAAAAAGAGAGTTCACATTGAAATAATCTCCAGCAGCATTAACATTTGAGAGTAGACTGAAATATGAACTGGTGAACTAATCTAAGAATCCCATGAATTTCAGAACATGTTATAGCGGTCCAAACTACAGGTAAAACAAGGTTTTCCATAAAATGTAGTATAATACAAGTATATTTTGTTCTTTGCAAAAGACATTATATTATCTAAATAATTGCAGCCTTTGCAATTTGATATTTGTGCCAACTCAAACAGATTAGACAGTGATATATTGTGCAGCAAGTCAAATTCCGCATTTCCTTTACATTTTAGCACCATCACAAAATCAAACTAAAACTACAGCCTGTTTGTTACCTCTTTCCAGGAGGTTGTAAGGGTCACCATCTTCCATGCAGCTGTCTATTGAAATGTTGTCCAATGACTGAAGAGATGGACTTTTCTTCATGTTCTTATATGACACTGAAAAATTTGACTGGGAGCGATCTCTCATCAAACGACCACTGCAACACAAACAGGTCAATACTTTATTAAGTTACAATAAAAGAAATACTGATGCTTAATGGCATTTAGTCATGTCACAATGCCATTGCTTTGATTTTGAAATATTGATTAAAAATGAAAGGCAATGTTTTTTGTTTCAGACTTTGCACAAAGCTGGGGGTATAATCTTAAAACCCTGAGTCCTAGTGCCACACAAATACACAATACATACATATACCACAAACACCAGTCAACAGGTAGACTCAAAGGGCAGGGAAATCAAAACTCCACATAAGACATATACAGATTACTAAGTACTGGGTCATGCACACATGCAAATGCATGCCTAGTGAATTCTTGAGTTAGTATAGGGTACAGATTAACACCTACACACACATCAGCAGGGCTGCACCATGTCAATGTTATAAATATGCAATGTGTAATAATCAAATGCTGCATAGTCAAATTTGCATGCAGTGTTAATACTCCCACATAATAAGAAGTATAAAATTACAATTGCAATAAATTAAGTTTGAGACTCTCAAGAAGGGACTAATTGTTGGAGAAAAAAAGGTGGATATACACTAGTTTTCTCTGTAACAAAGTTGTGCAGCCCAGCTCCTAGTAGTTAGCACAGATCCTTACATGTTGGACATGGAATAAAGGGAGGTGGATCTGCTGGAGTTTGAGGAGCTGAGAAGATCAGAAACCACAGACAAACTTCCTTTCCTTGATAGAAAGAAAAAACACACCTCTCAAGGGTCAAAGCAAAGCTTTAGCAGCAGTAAAGGAAGAAGAATGAGTGAGACTGAAGATGAGTGCAGACAAACAGAATCAACATCCACACAGTGAGTAGTACATAAAACAGCAAACATTAAAAATGTCTGTAACATAATGTCAAGATGGCCAAACTGATCTCCTGTGGGTAAAGCAGTTCAAAACGCACACATGTACATTCATATTTGCAAAGAAATTGTCAAGAAACAGAAGAAGACCATTTAAATGACAAACAAAAGCTATTACAAAGCAACAAACTTTTCTGCAACATAAAATAATAATAAAAAAAATTGAGAATGTGTAAAATGTGATTCACGATGTCATAATGGATATGGAACATTTCTAAAAATATATACTGTATATGATATTGTGTGACTTTGTACTTACCTTGATACAGATTGTGGAATTTTCCCAGCAGCCATCTTGTCATTAGAGTCTTTGCCACCCAGTGGTTCACACAGAGCATCGCAGTTCTGAGATTTGGGTAATCCAGATTCACCCAGCGGTTTGACCTCCTCCTCTGAACTCCACTTCCCAGAGTTCTTAGCTGAAGTCCTCTCATCCAATGAGACTTTGTGATTAGAGTCTGAACATTTTGTGGGGGAAGTTGGTAAAAGGGGAGTCCTTCCCTGAGCAACTTCTTCCTCTAAAATCTCTCCACACAACAACTGGTCTACAGTGCAGGGGCCTTTGGCCATTCCACTTTCTGACCCTGCACCTGTCTCCTCTGGGACCTTGTCTGCTCCATCTGCTGGTTCACGGGCCGGGTCCAATGCCCCTTTGCTCTCGGAGGGAGACAGTTCAGACGCCACAGGAGAGCCCTCGGGATGGGGCACAGGCTTCAAAAGTAGAGACACCTCTGCACTTTGGAGCAGGAGGCCCAGGCAGGCAGTGAAAGGCTGCTGGTCTGCAGTAGGGCAGTTGTCCTTGCGGTCTTTTTTTGAGCTCATTTCTTCAAGATCCTGCTGTAAAGTCTGCTGCAGAGCTTTGATACTGCGCTGAAGTTGCATGAGGAACACATATTGTTGATGGCTCACCTAAACACACAAGTTAATTATATTAGAAATGGAAAATAAAATGTATAGAATCCTAATTAATATTTAAACTAATTGTAACCAATTAGTGCATTTTAAACAAATCTGCTTTACCTGAGCACTTAAGGGTTTGTGTACATGCACCAAAACATGTAAATTTGCCTCTTTGCTTGAAGATGAGGAGAGACTGTCTAGAGAGAGTGGTTTATGAAGTCCATTAGTGGGAGGCAGTGATGCAGTTGGTGATGGTGCTGGAGCCCCATCACTGCTATAATACTCTTTAAGTAAACGCTTCCTCTGTAATCGCCCATCACCGTCTGCAGATGTGCTCCTGTACAGTCCTGATTCATTGGCATCTTTACGCTTGTGTTGGTGCTGGATAAGCTTCGCAGGTTGACAAGCCCAAAATGTGAGAGGAAAAGAGTCCACAAAAGGCTGAGGCCGGCCCTTGCCTTCATAATCCACCCAGAACTGAGCAAAGTGCAGCGCCCAGAAGTCACTGGCAGCTGGCATCTTCAGAGAGTCCATGGCAATGGTGGGCACCACAAGGCCCTTGTAGATGTCATGAAGTCTCGTATCTTGTTCATGAGCATGACGGTGGAAGACAGGATGAAGGAGAGGTAGAGAGGAGGGGGAGCGAGGGAATGATAAGATAGAGGAGGAGAAAAAGTCCTGCTCCTGAAAAGCCTGGAGAAGGGCTTCAAGACAAGAGCGGGTGCAGTTTGTCGGGTGCCGTGTGTTTGTGGCTACCATTTCAGAGGTCTGAACCGAAATAGAGTGAGGAAGATCCGCAGGGTAGGAAGAGTCTTTATCCGTGGGAATCACAAGCTACAAGGAGAGCCAGACATGAAAATCTGATCATCAACAATGATTTTATTATGGTATTATCTACTGTATTATGCATATGCTGCATTCCTACCTTTAGCATGAGGCCATCCACTTTGATGTCGACATGCTCATCTGGCTTCTGTGAGTCATTGAGTTTATAGATCTCCATGAACTGCTCAAGACTTTGCCTCAGGTCCAGGGCAAAAAGGTTGAGCCACACCAGGCTACGGGGATCCAGGACCAGCTGTAGGGCATTCAGCTGGGCAAACAGGTTCGGACATGGCACTAAGAGGAAGGAGACAGAGGAGTTTTCTTTTTAGAATATTTGCAGCAACATTTCATCACTGGTAAAAACCCACAGGTAGCATTTAAAGAGGACTTATGCATGAAATTTGTAATATACACTAATTTGGCAATTAATCAGGAAAAATCTGTGAGCATTTCACAAATCAGTATCTCCTTAGCTTTACAGAAGCCAATTACAAGACAGCAATGATGTATTGATTAGATCCAAAGCCAGCCACTTAATAAATATATGCTATGCATAGGAAAGAATACCAGCATCTTACTGGGGTAGTCTTTTCCATCGGGAAAGTAGTACTCTGTAAACTCCACATGAATGGCTGGCATCTCCGGGGGGAGGTATAAAGACTTTTTATTGCAGGAGATCATGGCCTTGGGGCTAGAGCGACGCTGGTCTGCTGTTGAAACCTAAAATGATGTTTGTGTTGAAATGTAAACTCAAAAGATAATTCATGTCAATGTATGTGCACAACAGTTGTATTTAAAAAATGAAAACACAAACCTGGTAAATGCTAAAATCGGCCATCCTGAGAACTAATGAGCTCGACATGAGCTGAGACTTGGGAGTTTGAGGCGGAGGTGGACTGAAGGAAGAGCTGGTGTTTATTTTTCCTGGAAAACAACAACGGATAAAGGATTAGGAAACTGGCAAAATAAGATAAAGCACTACAAGCCAAAATACACAGAGCATCACTCAGTTGGTAAAAGGAAAAAGCTCTAATCCGAATGAGAGGTGTGTATCACTGCACCAAACTGTGCACACCACACCATGGTACCTGGCTCTAGGCACCAGCAGCATTGGGCTGGAGGCTGTGCTTGTAGGCCCCATTCTACGACTCCTCCTTCTGCCTCTCTAAGCCCTACTTCTCCTTCTGCACTCTCCTGACCTTCTAGGGGCCCATACACATCGTCCCTAAGGGACACTGAGGACACAAAACCCACAGGGGTCAGGTAAATACTAGTCAATATGATTGACCACATTAATGTGAGTTTGGTGAAACCCTGAATTTCCAAGACCACTCAAATGTAAATTTAGTCTCACATATTACCCCTCACAGTGAATATGCCTTTACCATGCTGCGGTGAACTGTGAGCAGAGGTGGAGGACTTTTGGTCTCGAACGGCACTCTTCAACATATCCACATTTGACCTAAACTCCTCTAGAAGGCTTCGGGCCCAGCTCTCTCTGGCTTTAGTGGCCTCGCCATAGTGCATCCAATGAAGACAGCTGCCACCTTGAAAAATATATTCAGAGAAAATTAATAAGATAACCACAAGTAAAGAGTAAAGTTTGAGCTGGGATAGACTATAAAACCCCACATGCCTGCTTTGTGGAAAGGATAATAGTCCAGAGTGATGGAACTGAAGGACAACTGCATGGCTCCTCCTGTGACGCGCTTGTTGATAGCTGAAAAAGTAACGAAAGAAAACACTGTAAAAATGTGAAATGGCTTTGAGTAAATTCCCAAAAGTGCTCTTTACCTTTGTCCTTGGCGTGGATGTCATCACAGATGTGCAGGTCCAGGTGCTTGATCTGAAGATGATGAGACGTCTCGCATACGTCAAAGTCACTGAAGAGCTTTGCCATAGTTGCACTCTGGTCTGCTGATGACGATGTCTGTTGCGTACGTACCTGTTGGGCTGACGGAGGTGTGGAGGACGATACCTGTGATAAGTAAGTTAGATTATATTTAAATAAAGTTTTCATTTAGAGCTTCATAATACGTCAGTTCTAAATCTATCCAGCAGGTGGCATTACAGACTTTTACACATCGGTTCAGAAAGGGTAGTTAGCTGTAGTACCTGGTCTTCAGTGGCCAAGCTCTTCCTCTGCTGATTGGACTTTTCCATGGCCTCACTCAGAGACTTGGCGTATTGCACCATAGCTTTGAGCTGCGAGTCCGTCAGCACCCACAGAAGGTCGTCCAGGATGAGAATCAGCTTGGAGGCCACCACATTACAATCTTTAATCTGTAATTGTTAAACATGAAGTATACAAAGGCGTGCAACAACAAATAAATCATCAGGGTTGTAAATTGAAAAAAAAAAAAAAAATCTGTTGACAATGTCGTTTGCAGATAACTAGGCCTGTTAATGATATCTGTGGGTTAAAAGTTATTACTAGTGGTATTAAAAAATACATTTTTATCTTAATGAATCGCCCAGTTATCTGCAATACAGCACACTTGGTCCCGAGCAATACTTTTTTTTTTTTAAACTAGGTACCCCTTACCCTTCTCTTGAGCGTGACTCTGATCTTGGATTGGTTGGTGATGAGGCGAATGGGGGCACTTATCACCTCGTGTTCAGCACTCTGGATGGCGTCAGCCTCAATGCGGATCATCTGCCAGCTGATCTCCTTAAAGCTCAAGATCTGGACCAAACAAATTTAATCAGCAAATATTAGTGTAATCAATAGAAACAAACAAACTTTCAAATGCACCACACACCTCTCCTCTCTGAGGGTCCTGGATGCGAGTGAAGCGCAGGTCACTGATGCTCCAACTCGGGTTGACACTGTACACCTGCAGCTGGGACAGCTCGAAGGAGGCGTTAAAGGCCTTCGCACTGATCCTGATCACGATTGAGTTAATAGACAAAGACATGCCCTCCACTACTTTCTCTGCAAACCCATATTCACTGTAGCACAAAGGGGAGGTACAGCGAGAGTTAGACAAGTAATGTGGTATTTCAGAAAACAAATCTATAAAAAAAAATTGGTACAATTTTACCTTTGACCTGATGCTGTTGCTAGGGGAGATGGGCCATTGGGGGGACGTGGCTCATCACAAGTACTCATCTCCATTACCACTTTATCCAAAGTCTAGAAAATGTAAACAATGAGGTTTTGTTAAAAATGCAGTTTTTTGCTCTTTAGCAGTTGTTAGCGTTTTCCAGTGGCCTGTCCAAAAGCCTGTTGCACAGAGGGAAGAAAACTCCATGATGATCTGTACAGTTTGTACTCCTTGTGCTACATCACATGTAGCGACTTTCTGCTGGTGAGCTGATCAAGTAACCACTACAGTCACATTTTATTATTACAGCTTTTATTATTGTTATTGTTAATTTGTATTAACACAAATAAGGCTTACCAAACAAATAGGGTGAGTCTTTAACTTTGTCCATGGTATCTGTAAAAACAAGAAAACATAACAGTAGTTAATTATATAATTTGTATGGTAAGAACATTGCACATATGTAGAGCTGTCATATGTCACTCATATGATTTCTAGATGTATAATAATAATTACATAGATATCAAAAGTACTGAAGGTTCAGCTGCATAAATGAGGAGATCATTATAGCCCACTAGGGGGTGTAATTCTACTTCTGACTGTCCAAAACTGACCAAAGAGGATATACTTCGGTATAAAAAACATTTACATAACATTTAAAAAGTTCAGGATCAGTTCTTTTGACACTTCAAAATATCACTGTCTAAAACTATATGCATTACACAGAAAATATGTTAGAATATCATATGAGAAGAAATGATTATTGTATAAAGGGACAGACAGTGTAGAGAATGCTTGTTGGCAAGATGCCCTACTTAGTTACAGTGTGCATCCGGAAACTTGGGACCTTGGGCAGAATAAAAATAAAGTCGAGTCACAAAGTAAATCGGACCAAAGCTTCATTCACTGTTTCCAGGGAGTGACCAGTTGCTCCAGAGCCTTAACAAGTGCAGCATCAGCAATGACATTAGAGACTTTACACAGTGACAGGCGTATGGTATCATGGAAAAGTTTACTCCAAATGATGCAACCTCATGGATCACTCAGTTTTGGCCAGCACAGCATGAGAATTCAATCAGCAAATATAAAAGAAATGTTGATAATAAATACAGGTTATGCCATATTTTCATTCAGTATACTGACACAAGGAAAAGGGGGTGAGCTGATTCATTCATTGCTTGACCACTATTTGGCGTTTTACTGCAAAGCTCTGTAAAAGATCATTCTAAAAGATGGAGAACCATGTTATTATACATTTTCATAATATTACTTTACTTTCCATATTAATTACAGCTACATCAATAAAAATTAATACACAGAATGATAGTGAGACTGCAACTAATAATGATTTTGGTCAATTATTTGATGAGATTACAAAAGAAATAGTAAAGTAGTGAATAGTAAAGTAATACTGCCTAACTCTGTAGAGGTAGCATGGCATCTGCATGATTCCATGAACAGAAAGTTAAAATCATACTTCTGTTCCTTTGTAGCTAAAGGAACAGCATTTCCATGGAGACAAGCAGGTGGAGGCTACGTAGTGGGGCTTTAGTTATTAAATAAGTAACTGATTATCATTTCAATAATGACTTATGATTAGTCCAGCCTTGATGATAATTGTATAAGAGGTTTTTCCACAGTGTGGTGGGCTCACCCTGATAGCCGCCTTGTTGCAGCCCACATGGTTGATAGCGAGCCAGGTGGGCAGGTCCAGGAGGCTCTGCAGTACCTCCTCGTCCAGCTCCAGGTTAGTGAGCTGCCCCTCCCCCTTCAGCGTGCTCAGGTTGATCTTATCTGGAGACAAATTCTTGGCAAACCTATGGGAACATGCATGCAAGAGAAATCAGCTAGAAGCTCCAGTTTTGGCCTAATTTAAGCAGCAAATGTTTGGCAAAGATTTGGATGAAGGATGAGGACAGAATGGGCACTGTATTTTAGGATTACAGCAATGAAATGAACACAGCGCAGAGAGTACCAACATTCAAAATACACCAGAATATGAGACTGAGAAGTGAGAACTTGTTCTGTATGATAATGTAAACATGACGTAGAGTTGGGAAGGTATTTTGAGGTGGATTTGCTCGTTAGCTAAACAGACAGTACAAATAAATCTGTGTCCATGACCCACCTGTCCCTATCTCCTATTGATTATCTGTTAATATGTAGCAGTGTGTGTAGCTGATGGTTCACAGATTTTTGCCATCTGTTCAGTAGAAATTTTCAAAAACAAAATGTGCATTGATTCACTGTTGTGTTAATGTTGCTAAGCACAAATGCTTTGCTATCAAGTAATGTTTTAAAATGTTAGGTAACGTTTTAGTGCACGTTGTAGTGAAGTGTAATCTTGTTACTTGGCTAATCTCGGCCACACCTGTAAGTTTGAATAGGACCAGATCAAAGCTCAAAGGACACATTTTAGTCACTTTAATCTGACTAAGAACCATAAGGAAAAATAATGATTACTGAAATGTTGTAGAGAAGAAGTCAGTCCATTTTGTCACCAAAGGTGATATCAGTCATATCAATATTATAACTGAAGAAAATAAATAAATAAAACTAAATGGGACTTTTCCCGAACAGTTTTAGAATGGTCTTGATCTATATGAGAGCTAGTAAAGACCCACAAATGTGTTGTGTTGAAAATCAGTTTACTGTTTAAACACACTTTAAATAATCATTGTGTGGTATCGAAATCTGTATTGAGCATCAAGCCTTTTCCTTAGTATTGAAATGGAGTTGAACATCTTTGTGACATTACTCAAAAAAGTTTCAGTTTCATCAGTAACAAGAGGTTTGGTCTAACTTTTGTAAAACAACAAAACAAATTAATGCAGTGTCAGTTTATACAAGGAGAGCAGAATTAGCGATGAGTGAGGCATATTTCTCAATAAATAATTTGTGTCAGGCGGCATTAACCTGTGGCTTTCCATTCACCGCTTCAGAGTTTCCTCTCATTCAACTTCCTTATGAATTATTTAAAGACAATGTCAACAACAGAGACACATAGGGAATCAAACTCAACAACAGACCAAACGGCAGACTGTTCACACTGGGCAAAAACACAAGCAGAGGGCAGCAGCAGTGACATCGTCGGAGTCGCTTTGCCCAGTGAAATATTTATTCTCACAGCCGATCAAGTATCAGGTGCTGGCAATCTCCCCCTCCTCCCCCAAACAGGCTTGCGGGACTCCCTTGGGCCTTGTCTCGTTTCCTCTCCACTTTCTGTCCTCTGCCTTCATCAATAAATCAATCAGCTGCTCAAATATTATGCTGTGTAATGACAAGGCTGTGAACAACAACTGACATCATGTTTTTGAGTCATTATTAGCACCCTCGACAGTAGATGGAGATGGCCCATATCACTCTAGTGAACCATAACAGGGAAATAGGAGCCTGTGGAGTATTTTGATACAAAATTATACCTCAAGGCGGCAAGTTTCTTCAAGGTCTGTTTAAACTTGTTACAATCTTGTAATGTATTATAATGTAGTTATTGCAGTTTAGCTACTTCAACTGAGGGTATACCAACAAGATATGTTTCCTAAGGCTGTAGGAAAATGAAAGATTGCTAGGATGTACTGAAACTGCTACTATTGGTCAAGAAATAACACTGGGACAAACCTTTAAATCACAGCTAAAGGGGGCATTCAGAGACAGCAGAACTGAGAAAAGCTGGCCAAGCAATGTTGTATTAAATGCATTAAATCCTTGGCATTTTATTTCCTTCATTTCAGGTCTTAATTGTCATTTAATAAGAGACAGCTGTTTTGCCACAAATATGGGCGTTGCTGGTTTAAACTTGAAAAGCAGGTATTTAATTTGATTTCTTATGTAATCTACTGAAATCAAATCTATATTCTGCTTTTATGATTGTATATGAACAACATATGGGTGGAGAAAAACATTATAAACACAAATGATCACAGTCACTCTGGTAAGCAGGATTTCATCAATGCAAAGAAAATATTTTCATTCCACTTGATTTGGGATAAATTACAACGCTTGCTTTATTTCAGAAGCCAAAATTGACTGAGCCTTGAGCCATGTCTCCCTCTACAGATCCCAAAGACACTTTTCAACTTTTATGTAAGTTCATTTTTTGCACATTCAAGATGACCAGCAAAATGTTTTGAGAAGAGGAGGGAACAGAGGAAGTCCAGTTCACCTAGTAATCATTTTTAGGACTATTCCTGAATGATCTTTAGAAAACATCGAAGAGCACAAAGACTTTCTTTTACTATGGATCATACCTGGACGACTGACAGATTACTTTTAAAGACCAAACTTTATTCATTCAGTTCTTTGTTACTTTAAGATGTTTTGGGGATTTGAGAATCAATGGATAAAGTATGTACCCCTGAGCTTAAAGGGTAGACCTACATTATGTCTAGAACACAGAGACTGGGAGAATAAGCACAGTATTCCAGTTAACTGCAGCTTCTATTGTACCTTTTATGTCTTCACTACATGGAACTAATGCACCTGAACGTGAAGCTATCAGTCATAAAATATTACAGAAATAAAAAATGCAGGCAATTATAGAAGTCTGCAATCCAATATGTCATCACTTCACTGGTATTGAGAAAAGTATAGTATACAGTGTAAGATCGCTAAAATTGTAGCAATGATTTCAGACATCGCACATACACAAGAGCAGTGCTGAGCAGGCATTCAGTCTCACAGCTGCAGAGCTGAAGACACCCACAGTACGCCTCAGTCATGAGTCATGCCATAAAAGCTCTTCAGTGCATCTGAACAACAGCGCCGCAAATACAGAGGTCCTCCACACTGCTGCATCATTGCCAGTCACTGTGGAATGGAGAGTCTATGGCCACAAATCCAGTAGGAAATTCCATATAGACAAGACGTTTTAATCTATCAAAATAGAGTTGTGAATATAATTACATTTTCATTCAGATTCAGTCATTTCTAGTCATCAATGATCAGCTTGTTTTTGTTTTTTTTTTAACTGAGAGGTCTACAGCCAGTTCTCTGACAGTAAAAGCATGTGGTTTGGAGCAGAGTTCAGATTTTTTTATGTTAAAAGAAACCATGTGTAAGATTTTAAATTTAAATTCCATAAAAACTACTTATCTGTGTCCCTAAATAGGAGGTAGCTTTTACTGATAACAGATGTAATGCTGATTTATTGTTAATTACAAAAACATTAGACACGATGGCCAAATTGTTTATGTTATAATTCCGTGTATTAGTTCTTAAGACATTCATCCAATGCAAATGCAGAATGATATCATTTGCATTTCCAGTTTCAATGCTGAAATCCAGTTGTTTTTTAACCTAAAAGGACTCTCTCTGGACTCATACCTAAAGCTAGGCACCTGCAACCAATCATTAATATGTGCTAGTCTCTATCTCAATTAAATTTTGATTAACAGCCCTAGTCCAACACTGTGCTGGTGTTAATTTTCTGTGAGGTGAAACTTTGGAGCAAAATGCAGTGTAATGGTCAGACTCAGTGGCAGTCAGACAGTCTATGTTTCAGGGAAAATAGAAGTACTGCCGCCACCACACACAAAGGCAAGGACGGCAATCAAAAGAGCAGTGAAGGGCATGATTGTATTTGTAATGTTTGCACAGTACAGTGGACATTAAAATCTTGATAGCAATCCATGCTGTTGTAATGCAATTCAATGAAAAACTATTAATAATAGATGTAATTGGATTATCTTATCAATGCTCACATAGGCATCTACTAAAGCTAGTAGTGACTAAGCACTATGACACATATGGTGTTAGAAACCAGTCTGTCTGCATAATCATGAGACATATGTAGGTCATACACTCTTTTGTTGTTACAATAAAGGGTTGTAGACAAAGCAAAAAGTTAAACATTGATGATACTAACTAAATACTTAAATAATGGGAACTAAAGCAGTCATTTAGCTTTGATGTGTACGTTTGAAGTATCAGTTCTTGCCCTCCACTTTTCTACAAATTACAAACAATACATGCAGTGCATTTGAATGCCACCAAGGGGGACAGTGGAAACCAATTAATAATGCATATAAAAATGATGAAACGGGCTTCCTCTCCAACTAGTTTTGAGCCAACCGGGGTTCAAGGATAACAGGCGCCTGCGAGGAAAATTATATGTCACTTTGACTGTGTGAAGCACCTTTAGCACAGTGTACATGTAAACAAAGTGCCCTTGTACAAATGCTTCATACGATCACCTATTTTAAAGATATACACCAACCACGTAATGTGATGATATTAGCACCTGAGATTGCAGCTTGAAAATACCTGAGTCAATCAGAACTGGTTCAACCTGCTGTAGTGTAAAAGGATAAGCCTCTCAGCGTCTAGCAGCAATGCTAGTGTTAGCCATGCCAACACGTCTGGTCGGATTTACAGAAATGACACCTCCACCTATTCAAAAGCACATACAAAGTGGCTAGAAATGAAATATTTTAAACATGCCATAAACAAAAAGCGCCTACAATATGTAACGCTAGGATGTGGATGCAGACAAGCTAACAGCAGTTTGACAGTTGAATGCTGCATCCCGGTGGGCTCCCTGCTTAAATGTGACCACTGGGACACACTAACCTGGACAGATGTTTCAGGATCTGTTTCTTGATCAGTCCAGCCATGGTTGTATCGTTTTATCCAAGCTGTCACTTTGTGTATTGGTTGTCAAGCTAAAGGGCTAGCCAGACCGCTAGCTTAGTCCTCTTGGGGTAAACAGTTCAATTGCTCATGTCGCTGTCAGTCTTCATCTCAGCTCCGTTCCCGCTTCGTCCACAGGAAAAGAAATGAGAAAAGAAAATACGCCATTCAGGCGCCACTGAAGCGATGGCGACTTTGTGATCGATTGTTTAAGCCATTACGCATAATGTATCGATGATCAAACTCATACGGGTTCCCGTCTGCCGTTCACTGCTACATCACACCTGAGCGAGTGGAGGAAGCGCGGCTGTGTCACGGCGTCTGGGCGGAGACATGCGTCCCGTTCAGGGCCTGCGGGAAATATCTGCATCGGGTTATTTTGATGATCCATGACCGGGCTCAATTAGGGTTCAGCGATCATTGGAATCATAGAAAATAAATTAAATACAATTAATAAGAATAATATTTAATATAATACCGGTTAGTAAACAAATAAACATATCAATAAATAGAAGAACAACTAATTAATTTTTGCTACCCAGTGAATTATTCTTTTTATGTTTTTATGTTTGTATTTTCGTCTTTTTGAACAAGCTATGACAACCTGAGATGGAAACACCCTCAAACTCTTTATTCATCAGTTGGCCTCCAATTCACACCTTTACTGACACCTAGTGTTGATGATTGGCAGTACCAGCTTCTCTAGATAATTTGTGTTACTGGTATTTTCTGTATCACTAGATAACGCACGTGAACTTATTCATCCAAAAAACAAGAAAAGTCGAAGCTTGAAGCAAAAGAGTTGCAAATAGCCTATGTGACCAATATGACTTTTGTTTGTTCGTTTATCTTGAAGAAAAGAAAGGAGGAAAGTGAAATTTGTGAAAGTTGTTAAAGTAATAGCAAGATCTTATTATAACTTTAAGTTATAACTAGAATAAACTAAATTAGGATACCATACGGCATATTAAATGTAAAGGGGAAACAATACTTCCTCTGTCTTTTATCGAAAGTAAAACAAAGCACTATATATACCAATGCCATACAGAAGCATGTGTGTCCAGAAAGTTGAGAGTTGCCACGTATGAAAGGAGGAGCCAGTGTGACCCAGCACAAGTCTTGCTCATCTATAGGCCTACTGCTTCTGACGCACAGCTACACGAAGCCTGCACTAAAATATGCTTTTGTACCCTATAGGTCCTTATCGTTTTACCCAAGTCCAAAACTCTATTGCAATATTATAATTCCTTATATAGACCAACATATCTCTATGAAGTAGTGAATGAGCAACGTCTCAAAAGTGAATTATTTGTTTATTTGTGACACAGGAAAGTTGTTATCTTTTAGCGTAAAACAGAGCAGAAATCATTCATTGGTTTTGCTCGCCGTGGGCCCAGGACTTAAAATGGGACAGCCCCCATCCGCATACCTCAGCAGAAAGGGCCCGGGGAAAGACACGACGCGCTCACTGATACGCTGCTGTTCTGGTGGGCCTGGACTCAAACTGCTCTCATCCACGACTGCAAAACCAGCGGCAGGAGCAGCAGCAGCAGCCAGACAGGTTCACATCCCTCCGAACCCCAACTAACTTAACTAAAATTACATTTACTAAAACATGACTGCAAAAAACCGGCACAAGAACAACACCACAGAGAAGAGCCCTGTGCCAAGTCAAGAAGATGTACCAAAGAAGAACCCAAAAACTTCCAGCAACGGGACCACCAGCTCCCCAACCCAGGGGTCCAGCTCCGGGAGCTGCCTGGGCTTCTTTGTATCTGCTGTATTTTATGTCACATTATTAGGGGCCGCAGGGTTTGCAGCTTTTCATTTACAGCAAGTAATGGAAGAAATTCGCCAGACAAGTGCCAAACATGAGAAAAGCGCACAACAAAACGCAGAGCTCATCACTAAAATGCAGTCTGTGGCTCAACAGGTAAGATATGAATCAGCATCTCTAATTAATGACCATGTTAAAAAAATAAACTATAAATGCATGGCAAAATCAAATTAGTATCCTTGTTTTTTATATACTTTAATTTACCGTTTAGTCTGTACAATGTGTCAACCTTGCTGACTGTAGCTATAGTACTTTGTGTACTTTTTGGGGGGCGTGTGCATTCTGAAACTTTGTTTATTAAAGCAACAAAACCTTTTATACTTCAAGGTTTACTTTGACAAGTCTAACTTTGTGTAAACTATGCAGTTTAAAGGGTGTATTCACACTGCAGTGTAACTGGAGTTTATATTGTCTGTGTCCAGGTGGCGTCTCTACAGAGTGTGGTGGAGGGCCTGGAGTCGTCATTGGGCATCACTCGGGGGGAGATGGAGGGGGCCATCAGCAGGATGAAGAGGGGGGAGGTGGAGACCAGGAAAGTGGAGGAGGCCCTTCACAAGCTCCAGAATGATCTTCTCAGGGACCTGTCCCAGGGCATGGCTGAGGTGAAAGAGGCGCGCGAGAAGGACTTCTCCTCACTGGAGA
>KN476585.1:77621-92730 GCA_000787095.1 Periophthalmodon schlosseri
GCCACCTGGAGGTCGTCCTCTGAAGCTGCCAGCTGCAGCCGCAACACAAAACAGGAGGGCTGTTTCTGTAGGAGCTCAATGATCTACAGCTTACTCAGTAACAAATAAGTGTGCAATATATCCTTAGACTTATAGCTGGCCTTCATTGGCACACATAAGCTTGTATGATTACACACAAAACAACTTGTACTAATGTGGCTCTTTAAATACCAAATTAATACAGTTGATGATGTAAAATCCAACGTACCTTTTTTGAAACTGTTTGTATTTCTTGTTCCATGGCGATCAGAGGCGAGGTTTCCTTATGTAAAAGTCGGAACTTTTCCTCAATTTCAGAAAACCTCTCATTCTGCTGCAACACGACCCTAAACACACGCGCACATAGTTAACACTGTACACACCGTAAAACAAAGTATTTCTATGGGCAAAGCTGTAGGGCTTACCAACTCAGAATACCACAGGCTGCGAGCGATAGTATACACAAAATGCCTTTGAAATCCAAGGCAGAAGACCTCTTTTCTCCTTCAGAGACGTGCCCAGCGGTTTTCACTTTCTGGCCTTCCCCGGGACCGTTTGCCACTGTTTCAGGCGTATCATCACTAGGCTTCTGTGGCTGGGTCTTTTTCCTTTGCTTCACCTCATTGGGCATTTTAACACCCGGAGTTATAATCAACTGACGCAAAAGTACAAAAAAGTACAGACCCTTTACAGATGAAATCCCCCCTGCTCCAGCACAACTAGGTTCATAGTGCGTACTTGTTCTTCTTATGCCCAAATCGCATAAAACTTGGGCAGCGTCCCCCACTCTACTCCTCTACAGAATGCTGCGTTCAGGAGCTAATAAAATGTTGGAAACTAGTCTGCTGCCCATATAGGTCTACGCCGGTTAACGTCCCAACATAAAAGTCCAAAAATATAAATATGCCGTGCTAATGTTAGGCATTAGTTATGTAGATGAAAAACATGTATTTACAAACACCCAAATCAATACATAACTTTATATAGCCTGCAATGTTCAAGTTTTGGATCAGTTAATAAAATGTTAATAAATTCGCAATTAACCGAGGCACCTCAATGCATCACTTGGCCACGTAGGCTTGCGTCAGGTACTACCAATATTTTTTATATTGGTAGTAAACGGCCTATAACAAATAACACATCACACTAAAGCAACCAATTACAAACACGTAAAGAGAATGAAAGATTAAGTCGTTTATTAACATTTTTCCAAATTGTAGAACTTTTCTGACAGCAGTAATATATTGTAAGCCAGTCATTGTGTGCATAAGTAAATACACTACATTTCAATCAGTTGGATTTACCCAGAATATAAAAAGTATCATGGAAATATCATGTCTAAATTCCACCATGGAAAATAAATTTGTCTGATTTGACATAACAGCAAAACTGAGCTCTTGGGTCACTACTTTGTAAAGAGAAGAGAACACAAAAAAAGAGACCAGGACAGCCAATACTTCCTTCTGGACAATAAAAAGCTACCATCCTTTCAGAATGTAACATAAGTGAAAAATTGACAAGCTCAGTTTTGGGGCAATTTCACATACTGGGTTTTCTTAGCACTGTATCACTAACAATATTCTTAGCACAGTTAAGTAACTTGTCATTTGTTATAAGCCAATAAAGGCACCGCCCTATTTATCTGTTTCAATCAAATTGAAACAAACATCTAAAAGTCTCACAATAAACTTCATGTAAATGTACAAATTTTGCACATAGGGCAATAAGACATTTCTTCATTCTGGAAATCTTAACAGATTATAATAACCTAACCTAGTAACCTAGTAACATTTCTATTTTAAGTCTACACAATCAAATACACAATAAAGAAAAGCATTCCTGACATTGTAGCAAGACTGAACAAAGCATATAATGCAATTGACCTACACCGAAACAGTTTACATTTTAAGACAGGGGCCAAATAATATTTAAGGCGACCGCTATAGCTACTTCATGAAGTTGTGCTTTTACACTTCATTTATATATAGTTGCAAAATCTTCGATTTTGGTCCTTCGTATAGAAAAGTATAAGTGCACTTTTGAAACAAAGGTGCAAAAGTGACAAACAATAAGAGTTGCCATCATGAAACCCACCAACAAGAAAAAATAAACTATACATCTCAGACACTTTTACCTTTCAAATACAAATATAATGAGCCGATTGAACAAGATGTAAAGATAAGTAAACATTGGTCTTTTTATGTTCACTCTTGTTCCAAACATTTAGCTGCAAAAGTGGACAAGATTGCTTATTTCATAACATGTTTATATAGATTATCTTACAGCACTGACTGGTCTCCTCCCCTTTATCGACACAAGAACACTGAGACTCAGGTACCATAGTGATCCTAAAAAGAAACCGAATTAGATAAAATCCAAAATCACAAAAACACTGACAAGACTGAACCCTTTTTACCTGTATAGTATTAACCACACCACTGGCCATCACAGACAGTCTTCCAGCAACAGAGCGTACTCCCTGTTTAAGTTGTGACATATCAGGAGCGCTGGGCAGCACTTTGGTCAGCCGATATGAGCTTGCTGTGTGCACAAAATAAATTATTACTTTTTAATTTTGAATGATACCTACCGTTTAGATTGTGACTTACCGCTTTGTTTCTTTTGGTCCTCAAATAAATCTGCTGAGCTTATGGAGGAATTAGCAGATAATCTCTCCAGTCGTGTTTTAGCATCATACTAAAAACAACACACAAGCAATAATTTTAAGACATTATAAAGTAAAACACTATTAGAAGTATATGTCTTAATCAAAACATGGTACAGAGCTGCTGATGATACTCAAGCTCAAAAGTCTATCTGATTTTTTTAGGAACACATGTTTTTAGAAACAAATAGAACTTAATGGCTTTTATTCTCGTTTAGTCCATCTTAGTGTGAGTGTTCATGTTGACTCTTTATTATTACCGGTATTATTTCTGTTCAGCCCCTTGTTTATCTAGTCTCTGGTCCTAGGTTGCTGTTATAACCCAGTGTGCAGAAATACATTTGTACAGTGTTGTCTTCACAGTATTATTTTTGGTGTATTTTTGGTTAATGACTGATTTATACCTTATGCATTTACCTCATTGTTGTCATGTTTCCCAAAGTACATGTCAGAGGAAATGGCTTTGGCATCACCAAATTTTTTCTGAGCATCACCTGTTTCCACAACTGGTACTGGTTCGGCTTTTCTCCTGGATGTAGATCTAGTAAAACAAATTTAACACGTATAACTACTTTGATGATTATAGATGGCATGCATTTGAAGATATATGAAAGATTAGGCATAACATTAAAATGACAGGCAAAGAACTCAAATAACTAGCTTTTATTTTACACAAATAATGAGCAACATGATTTTTTTTTAATTCCTATGCCCACTATCCAATAATAAGCATAGCATTTTTCCTATGTATTTTTCACAGATAATAAGCCAAACCTTTCATCGCGGGCCGATATAGGGGTTGTTATGTAGAAGTCTGGCTCTGGTTTCTTGCTTTCCTTGAGCCACCCTCCTCCTTCACTGCTGTCGTCCCACCGAGATGAGAATTTATCTGATGTTTCATCCTCAAACCGCGACAAAACCCTACATCAATAACATTTTATTTTGTCATTATTATAACAATGTATTTTACTACAAATAATGGAGAATTATGTGAAAATTAAGTCTTACCTAGAGCTGAAAGATGTGTCATCATCTTCATCATCTACAAACCTCTGGCTCTTTTTGGTCTTTGCCCCCAGTGGGGTCTCTTGTTGGATAATCTGCATCTCTGAAGTCACTGAATGGGTAATTCCACTGCACCCAAAACAAGACAAAGATCATCATGTACAAATTAATTTCATTTCAACAGAATCAAATGAAGCTATAGCAAAAAGTTATAGTAGTAATATTTAATCAAAACACTGAGTAATATTATAATCAAGTAAAAGTATATCGTTAATTGCTAAATACAAATAAATACCTCCTTATTCCTAGACCCATGCCAAGCCTCTCTGCTTGCTCTTTCTTCTTTCCTTCCAACTGATTCAGCTTTTTCTCTTCAAGTTTTCTTTGATTATCAAGATCCTTATAGGCCAGCCGCAAGGACGAGGCACTAATAAAGTGAAAAAAAAACCAAACAAACAAAAATTAACAAGTCACTACAAATATTTTAAAAATATAGTCTATGTAAAAACAGATCAGTGATACCAGGGGATAGATAAAGAGTACACTCACACAGACTCATCAGACTGAAGCGCCGTCTTGGCTGCAGGAGCAGACCTTTCCTCTTTCTCTCGAAGTTTATCGACAGCTTGAGCCATTTTCTCCACTTCTGAGAAACTCTTACTACTGACCTTCTGAGCTCCAAGGCCCCCCTTCTTAGAGGCAAGCTAAAAGAAAAATAAATTGATACATTAACTATAGTGAAATACAGTGTATAGTAACATAAAAAAATACGTATACATACTGATTTCTTAGCAGCAGCTGGTTTCTTTTTTAAAAGTGAAGAAGTTTCTGCAAAGAGTCAAGAGTCATATTTTATTAAGTACTTCTGAAAAATACAACTAGTATGGAGTATTTATCCAAACCTAGATTTGCTTTTGGAGAGATGCTCAGCATTTCCACGCTAGGTCCTTCTTCTGGGTTACCTGAAATGAAATATGAAAAACATACAAACAAAAATTGTTAATGACCACAGGAAACACCAATAATAACAAAAAACACATCACCAGCAAAAATAAACCATTTTTGTCTTCTTCAGTAGTTTCAGGCTTCTCTGTGGTGGTTGCACAAGCACTGAGACTCATTTTGGCCATGTTTAGGTTTTCAGGAGGAGACTGTAACAAAGAAAACAAACTAATAAAACATATCTTTCAAAAGATAAGAACAAATAAAAAAAAAACCAACAACACATACCTGTATGTGCAGACTAAAGAAATCCAAATGCTTTTCATCCGGTGATGTTGGAGAAAGAGGAGCCTGACTGTCAAGCCATAACTTTTGAGGGTAAAAAAATCAGTAAACCATGAGACCGTCAGTTAACAGTTAATAGTAAGACAGTTTCAAAATTATAAATAGATTACAACTGTGATTGATGACACATTTCAGAATTACCTCAGTGCCATGACGTCGTGTGGCTTGTGTGGCAAGACTCTTTATCTTTTCTCTGTACAGCTGAGCTGCTCTGCTGTTGTACTTTGCATTAGCAGCACTGGAGGTACAGCCATGTTGACTGAAAAAGGCAACCTAACAGAAAATATACAGCAATGATGACATACTGTAATTGTATCATTTGTATTTATATAGTGTATCTATGCACTCACCGCACTGGCATTGCCTCCCACTTGCATACACCTCAGTTGAAACCATGACCAATTGGAGTCCAACTCAGTTGACCTTTGTAAAAATATGTAAAAATTAAAATACTTAACAAAATTTATAACAATAAATTTTGTTAAGTATTTTAATAGTCATCTTCTGATTCTAATTGCATATGCCCATTATCCTGCGGTTCTAGAACTTTGTGTTGCAACACTATAATTTCCCCATTGTGGGACAAATAAAGGTTTGTCTTATCTAATCATATCTGAGATACATGGGGCATATGGTACCACATCCTGTAAATTTGACCTTTTCCAAATTGATCAGCATAAATAAGTGAAAATAAATGAAAAGTAACATTCAGAGTGTTCGATGCTTTGTTACAAACCTAATAAATGACAGGTGCACCCCCAGAGACCGATGTGTCCCAGAGCAGTCTATACATAGAAATACACCATATGTGATGCTGGCCCAACTGGGGTTTTTAGCTGAGCAGTCAAAGCAAACCTGGAGTAGAAAAAAAACGAATACATGGTGAAATATACACATTTAGGACAATTCTTTTTTTTTTTTTTTTTTTATGTCAAATGTCACATATTTTGTCAAAACTGCAACAGGTGGAGTTAATGCTGTAGGCCAAGCCAAATGATTAAGTCTGTTAGCCCGCCTGGAAAAGACCGAAGGGATGTTAAAAAAGAAATGATGAAAAGCTATATAAAATTACCTTCGTAACATCTATTTTTACACATAAAATTCTGTAAATAATTATCTGTGAAAGTGCTGTCAAGCCAGTCTGGCGCTTATAAAAGGAGCGACGTGTCAGGTTTTATCCCAGACTTCCTTGTTCAAAAGAATGAACCAACGAAGCTGACTCACCTTATTTGTCGGAATGGAGCGAAGTTTCTTAAAAATGGTGGATATGTCTTGCTTTGTAGGCTCTGACATGGTCGCAATTATCTTCAATGTCCCTTTTTTAACTGAGCATTTGTCACAATTTTCCTCAATAACAACCTGAACACGACACGTCAGTTGGAGAGCGGTGCAGACAACGCCGATTGGCTGAAAACAACACGTGGTTATGTTATGGTGGAAGTAGTATTGCCTTATGGGTAATGCAGTTTTTTGGCCCGCGTTTTTCAGCTTGGCCCACAGGCACCTTGTAAATTCGGGAAAAAAAACTACTGAGTAGCATAAAATAATAGCTTTAAGTTAATTTAATATCAGAAAAGTACAATTGACATTTGATAAGGCAATTATGTGTGACGTCTAGAATTTATTATAGTAAATGAATAGCACTAAGAGTTGTAGAGCAATATTCAATGAAACATTTAAACGACTAAATTCTTTTCACCAAAATCTGATCAAATGCACACTGCACATCATATCTGATCTCAGTGGATATTTTGTTTAATGGTGGCTATTTACATACACAATGGTAATATATTGTCCAGCTTAAATTTGCTATATATTAAAAGGTTTTCTTCAAAAAAAAACCAAAAACAAAACTGAATATCTGTGTGGTAAAAACAAAGTCAGTGTTTCCAAAAGAAATAAAATATTACAATTTACAATGTTAAGTGAAAAGACTGAAGCTAGGAAAAGTGACCAGTGAGAGAACTATTACAATCAGTGAATTAACTGTACATTCAATTTCAGTGAGAAACCTTAAACATTGCAAATAACATGTTTGTTGTGGACACATTAAATATAGACAGTTGATTTTTATTTTGGTCGTTCCTAATAACTGCAAATCTTCCAAACTAAGCATGAAAAAAGGCAGGAATTACAAATATTAAAACATTTTAACATGTTATAAATCAAAATGGACCCATTTTCAACCTACAGAAATGGTTTAAATGTATTTAGATCATCTCCCTTAATGCATCCATAGTGGTTTTCTTCTAAAAGCTAAAAGGCAAAAACAGCGGACCTCTTTTAAAAAACAATATAGGATCAAATACATTTCATTTAATTTTATAAAAGTTATATTTTCTGTAACAGCATACATCAGATTGTTGTAGCTCTGGGTAACATTTGCTTTGTGCCATTGATTACAGGAAAAGCTTTTTGGCTTCTTAAGCAATACTTGAAGTGGTTAATTTCCATATTTTAAATAGTTTCAACAAAGGTCATTTTATGGGAAGACACAATATAAGAAGTGGTCCATTCAGATAGTACATCTGTCCTTCAGTCTGACTGTCCACAAGAAAGACACGGAATATAGAGTTTGGTGATGTTTACTGGATATCTTCAACATAGTTGGCAGGATAGAGACCCATTTGTCCGTTCTTGAGTCGACCTTTGCACCAGCCCTGGTCATCTTCTTCGCCAATTTTTGTGAATTCATCTCCTGTAAAAGCGGTTTTATTTGGTCAGTGACAACATTTAGACAACGTTTAAGATTGCCCTGTTAAAAGAGTGACGTAAAAAAAATAAAAAAATAAAAAAAATACCTGCTTTGAAACTCAGTTCGTCCTGCTCCTGCCCTTCATAATCATACAGAGCTCGAACAGGCACCGATATCCCCGGAGAAGACGGTTCATCCTCAAATGGATTTCCATTTCCGTTGGTGGAAAAGGGATTCGCGCTTGTGTCTTCATCAGACCAATCCGGGGCTTTCTCTGTACTGCTAGCACTAAAACAGAACACGTTCCGTTAAGCAGAGGTCTTCAAGAACAGAACTGATGCTGATGGGAAATACAAAAATGCAATACATGTAAAAGCTGGAAAAAAAGTAGAAAGCCAGAAGACCATCACAACCTAAAACTTCACCAAACTGGGAAAGGTTTAGTTTTGTCTAAATACATCAAGTTAATGCTAAACAAATAGAAAGAACATGCTTACATAGTGGACCAGACAAAGTGTTGTTTTTTGGTGCTGTGAAGTTTAGTTAAAACAATGGTCAAGACCAGGCAATGTAAATAAAAGAGCCAGTAAAAGGCAACATGAGACATAATCATTGAACACATTTGATTTGACCTCCACGACCAAAAGAGGGAGCCACAGAGACACTACAGGACAGCTTCCCTCTCAGAGACAAAAGAAGAAAATGAAAAACACACCAAGCAGTGCTCAAATGATGTACAGTCAGACACATTCACAGCCTCTGGACTAGAACAACCTGTGGATTATATGTGGTTTAATGCCAAGATCAACCAATTAAGACTGCATGCTTATTAGTAATTGCGTATAACCTTACAATAGGGGTTCACAAAGTGGGGGTTGGGTATGAGACCTGCATTTTTTAGTGAAATTAGAGCAAACAAACTTTTTAAAGCATCGTGCAACTTTTCTGGTGGGGTCCGCTGCCTGCCTTTCTCTATGGAGATGTTATTACTTTTGCCTGCAATGTTCCACCGCATGACATTAAACTAATCAATTGCTTTGATTGCTCAAGAACATGCATTGAGGCTCTCCAAAGATCTGACCTGTAGCTCCTGATGGTGTCATCTGCTTTTCTCCACAGGGATAGAAAAGTTTAATGCGATACTGTGGAATATTCTAAGAAAAGGAAAAACATCTCCATAGAGACAAGCATGCGACAGATTCTCCACCAGAACAGTTACATCGTGCATCTTTAAATAAACGTTATTAACCCAGATTTTAAATGTTTTGCTGACTGAAATTAGTACAAGCGCCAATTGAATTTTGCAGTGGGTGTCCCAGGTCGATTTAATGGTTATTTTGGTCTGACTGTATAATACCAGAAGTCAAGCACAGAAACATGTTGGTCTTGTGTGCAATGCCATTCCAGTGACTATGCAACACGCCAACCCGCATCTGAGAGGGGCTAAAGAAAAAAGAACATCAACTTTCAAGCAAAAAAGGAAGACAAACTACACCCATGACACAAATGAAAGAAGAGGCGAGTTTCAAGAGGCTGCAAGACAATACACTTTTCTCCTTTTCACCAACATGTTTATTTCTTCTTTATTGACACTGTTGTGGTTGACTGTGGTCTGCACCTCCTCCTCATCGTCATCTTCGTCAAAGGGGTTTGTGCTCACCGGTTCAGTTATGGTGGGCATGGTGAGGCTGATAACATGAGACACATGAGATGATGGTTTACATGAAGAAAATGTGGCAAAAAGCTGCAGAGAACAAATTATCCTGTCTCCATGGCATCAAAATATGTACAAAACCTGCTGACCCTGTAGTTCAGCGTCAACTAGGGATGTCAAATTTTATTGTGATTATTTTCAAAAGAAACATCATGATTTTATGATTTTTAACACCATGACCAAATAACAATGAAATCGTTTATTTTCTTTCATTGTATATTAGATATCTGACCAGCTTCCTGAAATCAAACAGATTATATTTAGTTTGAATTGAAATGATCTATTTTTGCTTCAAAAATTCTTAGTTATAATTTTTAAATAGCTCTTACTATTATATCATTTAACCAAATAATCTTGACATCCCCACAATAAACATGTGAAATGCACGTGATACAGGTGTGCGTCAGAGTTCTCTCAAGAAGCAATAGTTTAAAATGTGCACTGTGTGTGTGAATCTTGATTGCAAATGCATTCAAAACTAAAAAGCAACAATCGTAAACATATAGTTTACTCTATTAACTGCCTCAATGCGATTTTGGTGTTTTAATTGTCCTTAAACTGGAACAATACACCCTATAATTAAATAAAGTTGTTGAGGTCAGGTTTACTTCCTGGCATTGTCGCTCTCTAAGCCAAAGCACACTCCCTATTTGCTCTCTGGCCATGAGTACTGGAGCAACACTTATGAACTGTGAACGCCTTTGTTTGCACTGTTATGCCATCCTCTTGGGCTCAGCCTGAGGTTATTACAGTAAACAGCACTTATATGGGCGACTAGGATAACGTAACTTTTAGTGTCTTATCAAAACACACAAAACAATGCATATTCTTAAACATAAAAATTACAAACATGGAACTTGCTACATCTGTTCAACTCAGAATGGTATGATAAGAAACCTAATAACTGTTCAGTGTTTAAATTAGTAAATTACAAACACAATTACTAGGGATGCACCGATATGATACTGGTATCAAATATCAGTGGCAATCCGTGAAAATCTGCTGTATCGGGTATCGGCTCCAAAATATCACTTCTGCAGATATCCTGGTTGGACCTATAAACTAAAGTAGTAAGACTATTGGTCCAGAACGTCTCATAATGTTTGAGCTTTTAATACAAAGCTATTCTGTAATTACTTGAGAGATAAATACCAGCTCTATAACACATTTCGTTATACAATTTTTTTTTATTTTTAGGAAAATAAAGTCTATTTAGTCCCTGCACTGGTATCAGATGATATCAAGTTTTGGCAGATACTTAAAGCCATTGTATTGGAATCGGTGTCAGAACTGAAAAAGCTGGATCAGTGCAGCACTAACAATTACATATAGTATTTTGTAAATGTAACTCAAGAAACACTTCCCATGCAAAGGTCAAAGGTCAAGTGCCTGCCATGTCTGACATTCCCCATGTTGACTCCTCTACTCACTCCTTTCTCAATGAACTATAGGACCATAGATGCTGCCATGTCAGATGATTCAATGTACTTGTCCTACATACTGGATTAGTTCTCATTTCCTAATCATCTATTTGCTGACATTACAACAAACCATTGTAATATTTTACTTTGTGCTGTTGCCAAAACAGGATTATGGGTAATACACAGTGCATTACACTAGCATAAAATGTGTTCTGAAATAAATAACCGTTCAGTGAGGTACGATTAAGCAGCATGAAAACTCTAGAGTAATTACTTTGCACATAATATAACATAGACCTATGCAAAGCTCAGCACACCATGGTCTCCAGCAAGAGACGTTGAATAAATGTTTTGTGTTTCCATGATACTAGAGCGACTTGCATAATTTTATGAGCATTCCTGAAGATCAACAGCCTCTGGCCACTTTGAATATCTCAGGTGTGTAGAGATTTAAATGAGAGAGAGATACTTCCTGAGAGAAATTCAAGTTTAGCTGCAGCAACGTACTGCACTTCTCAGTCGCCTTTGTGTCTCAGTGCAGTTTAACATGAGGACTGGTCAGGTAGTGTCTACTGATCCAGTGTAAGGGCGAGTGTGTGCTACTACTGCAGGTAAACATGGTTCTCTCATTTTAACTAGAAGGTCTAAAAATAATAATTTGTTTTTCTTTCACAGGTCTCTACAATTTGACATTCTTCACACAATTACAATAGTATTTGATCAAGTGCACAGGGAAAATTTGATATTTTTACACATTAGTGCAAGGTTTTACATATACACATACAAACATAAATGTATGGGACACTATAATGTTAATCAGAAATACTTAGTGGCTGTTATAATATTCATGTGGTGCATACTAGTACACTTTTGAGCTATTTGTAGTGTATCCTAAAGCATATTGCTCCCTATTGGCCTATTGTAACCCTGTTACTGGTGGGTTTGAGATGTACCTGCTTGTGGTCTTCACAGGCTGATCAGATCCAGTCTGACTGATCCCAGTCAGTGTTACACCTTCAGATGACTTCTTCTTTGTTTCTCGTCTGCTCAGAGTCCGGTTCAAATCTATAGACCAGTCCTGGAGAACGCACACACACACACACACATCACACACTTATGAGCTCTTCAAAAACCACACAAAGTGACGAATAAAGAGGAAAACGCATTATACACAGCAAAATACACAGCAATATACACACACAGCAATATACATATACACACACACACACACACACACACACACACACAGGACGTTATGATTGAAGATGTAAAGCTTGTTTGAAGATTTCAAACATACAGTACATGCATGTGGGTATACAGCACAAATTAAGAAGTGTAAAGGTTAAAGCATGTATTCCTCATCCATCACCTTGAAGTAAAGACACTAAAATTAACATTTACTACAAAATAATAGACTATGATATTAAAGGTGAACTATGTAACTTTTATGGTGACAGGTCCAACAGCTGCTTGTCTCCATGGAGGCATTCCATGGAATGTTCCTTAGAATGTCATTAAACTGTAAAATGCATGTCTTTCACCCAGGGTATTCTTTAGCAATAAAAACACATGTATTTGAATAAATGCAAGATATACGTTTAATGCCATAATATGGAACATCCTAAGCAATGCAATAACATCTCCATGGGAACCCCCACCAAAAAAAGTTACTCAGTGCACCTTTGAATACTACAAAGGGGATATCCGAAATGCCAGCTCAGCTGTCAAATGGAAGACAGAATATTTTTAAGATAAGATGAAGGTAATACGTGCCAAATGCAAGATCTATCTTTATTAAAAAATAACCTCACAACAACTACTGCAACCACAGAGGAACTGGAGCAGAGAAAAATAGATGTAAGTATGGAAAAAAAACGCCAGCCCTGCCATGCAAAACTCACTACAATGGACCTTCTTTTAAAGGAACGAGGCTCGGACAAATCCAAATTCTGTCAAAGATGTGCAAGTTTAAGTTAAAATATAAACCATACAGTAGACCTTAATATTGCATGCACAAAATTTAATATTTATTTATTTGGGCCAAATAAATATAGAAAACATTTTGGCAGAAGCATGTATTTCACAGTAGGAGAATAGTGCAGTGATGATATTAAGTACCTCAAACTGTGGCCAGTTCATGGGCATGCCTGGACCATGGTTGGATCGGAACCATTTGAGGTCATCTTCGGCGTCAGTAGCAGAAATCGTGTCTTCCAGCGTGTGGTAGATTGTCTGAAATCTACAAACATTTACAAGATTGGCATCAGGTTATTACAAAAATAAACATTATAGGGCAAGTTTTCAGACTTGTGATTGCTGGATAGGTCCAGATGTTGTTTGACTTCCAGGAGCAATTCTTTGAAAAAGCGAATACGTTTGTCTTCAAACTGCTGCCACTGCTCAAACACTTGCTCCATGTTTTCCATGTACTGAGGGGTCAGCTTGTCCAGCTCCTCTAGGGACTTCTCATAGCGCTCCTTTGTCTGCGCAGGACATGTACAATTAGATGCATTGATACCTTACAGCATTGATCATTATAATTGCTATACCTTTTGTGCCTCTTGTTGACACTTCTCTAGTTTTTCCTGCAGTTTTTTCTGAGCCTCGGGATTGTTGTTGCTCTCCAGTTTACTGTTGGTTTCTCTGCTCGCTGCCAGCTTCTCTTCTTTACAGGCCGAGTGATAGGTCTTTTTCATCGTCTCCACCTGAGAAGATGGACAGTGTTTGTGTAAAATTAATGCCGCTGTCACATGCATAGGTACTCCTAATGGCTTTACACCTGATGCCCTCCCCAACTCGTAGGATATATGCGCCTCCATGTGCAGCTCACTCACTTTTTCCAAGTACAGAATGCACTGTTTAATTAATGGCAGCTATGAAAGAGTGGTTTATTAGTTCGTTAGTAATGTTTGTAAAGTAGGATTAAAATCAACAACATATCGGTAATAACACTAATATTTTCTGCAGCATGTCTGCAGCTCAATGTATGTGTGCCTGTATTGACCCATGCAGCCTGTGAACGCCATGACAGAAACTAATTTTCCTTTTGAGTTAATTAGCCTCATTTCCTCAACAGCCCACCACTAGTCCCAATTTGACTTGTTAATCAATAAACCACAGCGGCAGAAACACTTTATTGTTCTATTCAGTGGGCCAGGATGTCACCACCCAACGTGACATCACTGAAAAGGAAGTCGCAACAAGAAGTTTGCAAAAGTTTTTGGCTTTGAATGGACAAAAACATGTACGTGCTTGCTCAAATACAAGTGCACAAAGCGGAATGTGAAGCCTGCCAGACTGTTCAAATGAATGTGCAGATAGGACATTAGAGTGACCTGATTTTTGAAGGTTGCCTCAAGCCACTGACGAGGGCTTGAAAACAATGTGTGTTCACAAACGCAGTACAGTTAGCAAACAAACTACATAATAAGCACTGAGCGGTAGTACTTAGCTACATTCTTAGCTGAAAAAAGTTTTTGATTACTCTTAACCATACTGTAAGTGACAAAAGCTTTATGTTGTCAATACTACATGATTTGCATATTTGTGTTTCTTCCACCTTAGTTTCAGATATGACTGTATGTTATGTCCAGACATTTTCTTTAACAACTATTCTTACTTGAAGAAATGTTTCCTCAAATACGTTTCTACTCTTATTTGAGTAATTTCTTGGGCCACTACTTCTACTTGAATAATATTATTTTGAAGTAACAGTACATTAGTACAACATGGCTCCTCCACCCTCTGGGATTTCCACAGTGTGTTTATTTAACCAGGTAACTATGGATATGAATAACAACAAATAATAACTCAAGGATGAAATTTATAGCAATGGCCACAACATTTAATTCAGCTGACTTATTACAGAGCTGGGCTGTGTTGATGGAAAGTATTTTAAATAGGAAACTACCCATCAGGTGACCATTAATAACACAGGCTAGACCTAAAACGCACCTCTTTGAGTTTTTTTGCCCAAGGTTTCTGCGCCTTTCTGAATCCATCATCCGCCTCTTTTGTTTCTTTAAATCCCCCAATCATCTGTTTGTGGTAGGCGTCACGCTGCCAGTTCTTGAGCTTCTCGTAGTCCTCTCCCATCAGTGCGGCCTTCACCTCCATGTGCAGCTCACTCACTTTTTCTGCTTCAGTGCACAGTGCTGACCAGGCTCTCTCTAGTGTGCCATACTGAGGGCCTGAGAGACAAAGAACTTAGACTTAGACTAAGTTTATTGATCCACAAGGGAAGTTACTGTACCTTTACCAGTACCCCAGAGTTTACAATACAATAACAAAGGGTTATGTTAATA
>KN476586.1:0-19838 GCA_000787095.1 Periophthalmodon schlosseri
GATTTTCATGTTTTGCTTCAGTTTCAGTTTCTGAACTGCTTCTGAAATTTTAAACTTGATTTCACGTCTGTTTAATCTACTAATCACTTTCAGATGTTTTAATCTGTTCATTTGTTAAGATTACATGTTGTTCTCTCTGTTCTTATGCAGGCGCAGACTGGCCAGAGTGAGGCGCTGATCCAGACCACAGCAGACAAACCTGGTGAGTCCTTTTAAAATATTCAACTATTTATTGGAACTGAACTGAATTTTATTTTATTTGAATTTATTTGAATTGAATGAACTTGTTGTGCTTCTTCAGAGCCTCACGTGATTGTGAAGAAGATCAGCAGCAACCCCAAAGCAGCCATTCATCTGGAAGGTCAGTCACTGCTGTTACTCACACCTCCTCCCTCCCCCTCTCCTCCCTCTCTCCCCCTCTCCTCCTCTCGCTTTCTATCAATCTGTCTTATATCTATCTATCCTCTCTCTTCCCCTTTTTTCTTTTCCTTCTTTCTCACTCCTCCCACTCTCTCTATCAATCTCTCTCTTATCTCTATTTATCCTCTCCTTTCTCCATCTTTCTGTTCCTTCTCTGTCTCTCCTCCCTTTCTGCATTAATCTGTCTCTTATCTCCATCTATCCTCTTTCACCCTCCCCATTGCTCATTCCCTCTGTCCTACCCTCTCTCACCAACCCCTCTCTCTTTTCTTTCATGTCTTTCTTTCTCTCTCTCTTCCCCCTCTTTCTTCTCACCCACCTCCTCTCTCCTTTCCTTCCTCTCTCTCTCTCATTAATCTGTCTCTTATCTCTATCTGTCCATTGTTAAAATCATAAAGCCTAAGGAATTAGTTACATGTTTGTACCACAGTCTGTCCTGTTTCAGTGTCAACTTAGCACCATTGTCATAGCAGTTAACAATTCAAAACAAAATATTAGATCTTTTGAATGATGATGAGTACTCAAAATGGCGGCTGAAAACAGGAAGTTTAGCTCATCAAATAGAGCCAGATTTTTGACCTTTTAACCATGTTCCACTGTTGTCCCTTCGTCAAAAACATACCTGGAGCTGTATTTTGTTTCACTAACCTGTTCAATCCAAAGTCGTCTTCTCGGAGCCTCAAAAATGCTCAGTTCACATTTTGCTAGTTTTGTTGCGTCATGGACTTTTCGTGTGTAGTTTTTAAACCCATAAACCATCACTGGATTTATTCTGTGGTCAAACTGTGTTCATAACAAACACACAGCTCTGTTAGCATAATTAGCATAGCATTCACAGCAGATAAGGACTTCAGTTGTTTATTCTGCCCTTGCTCATTCCGTTGCCAACAGCAGATGGAGCTCCAGCACCTAAATGCCTTGTTGGAAATGGAGATGTAAGAGAATTAAAGCCACAAGAATGCATCATATGTTTTTTTAACTACTTTAAATTCTGCACAACTCCCAAAGTGCTCAAAATGGCGCCTATAAACAGGAGGCTGAAACGTCATCAAATTCTGTTCTTATTTGTATAATTAACTTAATTAACTCCACTTCCGTATTGGTCCACAGGCAGTTACGAGGAGAGGAAGCACTCGGGTCTGCAGTGGCACAGTGAGCAGGGCCAGGGTTTCTCTCAGGGTGGGATCCAGCTCCAAAACAACCACATCATCATCCCTGAATCTGGCCTGTACTTTGTCTACAGCCAGGCCTCCTTTAGGGTCTCCTGTAACACCCCCCCTGCCTCAACCCACAGCTCGAAGGAGGAGGAGGAGGAGGAGGAGGAGGAGAGCGGGCCACAGCGCTCCCCCCTCAGTCACCGCGTTTGGAGGTTTTCGGAGTCGTTTGGTAGCGAAGCTTCCATAATGAGCGCGGTTCGTTCGGCATGTTCGGGGCAGGAGGTTCGGGCCCAGGAGGAGAGCCAGGGTTGGTACAATGCCATCTACCTGGGAGCTGTGTTCCAGCTTAACAAAGGAGACCAACTGTGGACTGAGACCAACCCGTTGTCCGAACTGGAGACGGAGGAGGGCAAGACATTCTTTGGAGTCTTTGCGCTTTTCTGATGAAGATGAGACTGGACTGTTTGAGATGAGGTTTGAGGGTCACAGGGTACAACATCCTGATTTACAATGGTCCAAAGTTATTGATACTTTGCAATGATGTCACGTTAGGAGTGTTCAGCAGTTACCATGGTGACATAATGCACACATTAGCAAACACTGCTATAAAAAGTTTTAAGATGGTGTGAAAACTTAAGAAAAAATACAAATGGATTTAAAGTGCACATTTTCAGGAGCCTGTGATCAATCCGAACTCATGGTCCTGTTTAGGAGTTTGATTTTACACAAAAAGGTGAGAGTGACTCTCTGAAAAATTGTTGGCTAATGCTAGCTAGCTTGTGACTGTAATGTTATTTGAGAGGGACTTGTTTAACCGCACAAATCAGCTCACCTGTTGTAGTTCAGGTAAGTCAGCTCTTTATGTTCAAATTGTATTCAAATAAAACTCAAATTAAAGTCTAACAGAGCCTCAGACAGAGCAGTCCTCCAGTTAGCATAATAAATGTTTATGACATCAGCTGCAAAGTATCAATTCCTCACTTACCTTATGCATTCCAAGCATCTTAATTACACACAACTCTCAGAGACCTGAGCAGAGTTTTGTTGTCTTTATAAACTTTCTAACTCTTGGATTCTTGAACTGTTCGACCTTTGGTTTTATTCATCTTGTCGGTGAAAAATGTTGGTCTCCATGGAGACAAACTCAAACTCATTTAAACTGTAGCAGTTTGATCTAAGGCACTTTTGTTGTTTACGTTATTCTCTCTATCATTATGCCTTTTTTAGCTGTGTGTCTGTTTGGTTCTATTTATTTTATCCTGATGTCAGTTTTTTTTCTTACATTTTGTAGATTTTATTATCTTTATGTTTTTTTGTAATGTGACTTTGTTTATTCTATTTTCATTCATCTTTTTTAAAGGTCCTATATTACACAAAACTGACTCCTGTGAGCTTTAAGCCATGTTATAATGATGTTACCTCCTCAAAAACATACCTGGAGTTGTGTTTTGTTTCATTCACATGTTTGAATAACCCTTTATTATTAGTCTGTCTACATCTCCAAAGCTCAAAATGCTCTGTTCCACCTTGTGATGTCATGAAGTGGTAGTTTTCAATTTAACAGGTCCTTTTACCTACCTAGTTCAGTAGAGATGGTCAATTCCATGGCTGAAATCATCCAAATGATTCTAGTGAAGGTGTGTGGAGTTTAAAAACACAGTGGAGCACTTCCTGTATTACCACAGGTGACATCACAAGGTGGAACAGAGTGTTTTCAGTTTGAGAGAAAAACTCAGCCTAAATATGCAGGGTTTGTGTGTTAAACATGTGAGAATGAAACAAAACACAACTCCAGGTCTGTTTGTGATGAGGAAACAACATTAGAACAGATGAGACAGTAGTGTAATATGAGCCCTTTAAATTTTTAGTTTTGGCAGTTTTTGTTTAAAATGATCACTGTTTTGTATTCCCTTATATCGTGTCTGACCTGAGATTGTACTGACTTGTGACGTGCTTGTCTTGTGTGAGCGCCCCCTTCTCACACATCTGAGACACTCCTCTGATTCTTTTATTTAATATTTATTTTGTATTTATGTTGGTTCTGTGATGTATTTATGAAATAAAAGTACAAACTTAACCTGCTCTATGGTCTTTTGTTAGTAGTGGTTGGTTTGTGCACTCACCTCATAGCCAGAAGGTTGCAGGTTCCATTCCTGGGTTTCCTGTGGAGTTAGTATGTTCCCTCTGTGTCTGTGTGGAGTTTGCATGTTCTCTCTGTGTCTGGGTTCTTTCATTAAAATTCAGATTGAATACTGTTTAAACGAGGCCCTGGAGACACTAAACGGCCAAGTCCACATGGAGCAGAGATAGAACAAAGACACTGGAGTACCTGCGTCTCTCTCCATCCCCCTTGCTCTCTCTCCCCCTTTCTCTGCCCCCCTTTCTCTCCCTCTCCCCCTCCCCCTCTCTCACTATGCCCTGCCCCTCTCCCCCTCCCTTTCTCTCCTCCTTTCCCCTCTCCTCCCTCTCTCTTTTTCTCCCTCCCTCTTTTTTCCAGCCTTTCCTGACCTGTGCATTCTTTGTGTGTGATCTCTCTCTCTATCTCTCTCTCTTTCTCTGTGTGGTACATTCATTCTCTCTCTCTCTTTCTTTATTTCTGCAGGTGCATTCTTCCTCCCTCCCAATTTCCTCTATCCTGTATATACCCACCTGCTCTCTCCCTCTCTCTCTCCCCCTACTCCCCTATCTCTCTCTCTCTCTATGCAGGTGCATTCTCTCTCTTTCCTCCATTTCTTATTTCAGTGTTGTAGCTACACCCCCCCTTCCTCTCTGATTGGCTGATTTGTCTATTCTTAAATAAAAAATAAATCAATAAATAAAGGGTAGGCCAGGAACACTTTGCTGGCTAACAACAAGCCTAGTGGTCATTGTTGTAAACTGAACTCTGTTAATGTAGAAATAGTGTGTGAGATCTGTCCCTGCCCTCCCCCTCTCCTCTCTCCCTCCTCCTCTACTCCATCTCCTCCCCCTCTCCTCTCTCCCTCCTCCTTTCTCCCTTCTCCTCTCCCCCTCTCCTCCCCCTCTACTCCCTCTCCTCCCCCTCTCCTCTCTCCCTCCTCCTCTCCCCTCTCTCCTCCCTCTCTCCTCCTCTCTTTTCTGGCCTAACCTGTGCATTCTTGTTGTGTGATCTCAGTCTTGGGGATTTCCTGAGCTTTAGGCAGAGTCAGGCTCCGGCCACAGCCTCCAGCGGGACTTCCCCCAAACACAAACCCACACATTTACACACATTTCACACTGTCTCAAATAAGAGTAATGTTACTAGTACTAAGTAGGTTGGACTCTCCACTTCTCTGGCGTTACCCGCGGGGACAGATGAGGAGCTGGTGTGGGCTTATTGCTCCACAGCTCTGCAGCCACGTGTTGGAGTTCATCCTGGTGAATGATCTTCGGCTCAGGGACAGGTCTGTCACTGTTGTGTCGGCCTACGGGCCAAACGGCAGTGCAGAGTACCTGGCCTTCTGGAAGTCTCTGGGAGGGGTACTAGACAGTGCCCCACCTGGGGACGTTATTCTACTGGGGGACTTCAACGCCTACGTGGATAACGCCAGTGACACCTGGAGGGAGGGTAAGAACGGGGGAAGAATGGCCTCCCTGATCTGAACCCAAGCAGTGCTCTGTTACTGGACTTCTGTACCAGTCACAGTTTGTCCATAACAAACACCATGTTAGATCACAAGGGTGTCCATCTGTGCACGTGGCACCAGGACCCGCTGGTGAAGGAGGTCTTCAGCTCACACCTCTGGCAGAGCTTCTCCCAGATCCCGGGGGAAGCTGGGGACATTGAGTCCATGTGGACCATGTTCTCCGCCTCCACTGTCAATGTGGCTGCTCGCAGCTGTGGTCATAAGGTCTGCGGTGCTTGTTGTGGCGGCAATTCCCAAACCCAGTGGTGGACACTGATAGTAAGGGATGCTGTCAGGCTGAAGAAGGAGTCCTATCGAGCCTTGTTGGCTTGTGGGACTCCTGAGACAGTTGACAGGTACCAGTGGGCCAAGCATGCCGCAGCTTGTGCTTGTGTGTTGGGAGGAGTTTGGGGAGGCCATGGAGGAGGACTACTGGCCGGCCGCAAAGAAATTTTGGCAAACCGTCCAACTCCTCAGGAAGGGGAAGCAATTGTTGGACGGTGGAAGGAATACTTTGAGGATCTCCTCAATCCCACCATCACGTCTTCCGAGGAGGAAGCAGAGACTGAGGACTTGGAGGCGGACTCATCCATCACCCTGGCTGAAGTCACTGAGGTGGTTCAAGCTCCTCGGTGGCAATGCTCCGGGGTCCTGAGTATCTTAAGTCTCTGGGTGTTGTGGGTCTTGGCTGACACGTCTCTGCAACATCACGTGGTGGTCGGGGACAGTACCGCTGGACTGGCAGACTGGGGTGGTGGTCCCTCTGTTTAAGAAGACCGGAGGGTGTGTTCCAACTACAGGGGAATCACACTCCTCACCCTTCCCAGTAAGGTCTGTTCCAGGGACTGGAGAGGAGAATCCAAGCGGTAGTCCAACCTCGGATTCAGGAAGAGCAGTATGGTTTTCGCCCCGGTCACAGAATACTGGACCAGCTCTACACTCTCCATTGGATGCTTGAGGGATCATGGGAGTTTGCACAGTCCACATGTGCTTTGTGGATCCAGAGAAGGCATTCGACTCCTGGTGTCCTTTTGGGGTTGCTCTGGGACTATGGGGTCCGGGCCCTTTGCTAAGGGCTGTCTGGCCCCTGTCTGACCAGAGCAGGAGCTGTGTTTTCTTAATGTTCAGAATGACCTTGAAAAATATGAAGTTCCAGAGAGTTTGATGATGTCTCCTCATTTAGGTTTAAGATGACGTTTTAGTAGTAGTTTTAGTTTAGTTTCATCTTTATTTGAACTGAGACATTAAGCTCATAAAAACAGATCAGAGCTGCACTCCTTTATGTTCATTTAACAGGAGATATTTCAATGAGAAAACATGATGTATTTAAACAGGATTCATGTGTAGAGTAACACTTTAAAGAGTTTGCATTCAGAATACAACATACCATATATACACTATTATATACAGTTTTATATACACATTATATACATTATTATATACAGTTTCATATACACTATTATATACACTATTATATACACTATTATATATTATTATATACAGTTTTATATACACTATTATATACATTATTATATACACTCTTATATACAGTCTTACATACAGTCTTATATACACTATTATATACAATATTAGCAAAGTTATAAAAACTGTCATCTCAAAAACACTTCAGTAAGTTATTTATCAAATGTTATCACACTCTCTCCCTCTCTCCTCCTTCTCTCTCTCTCCGTGCTATTTTCTTATTCTCCCCCCCTCTCTCTCTCTTTCTCTCAGTTTTAAAGCTGTGGTTCATCTGGACTTTCCTCTCCTCCTCCTCCTTCTCTCCCTCTCCTCCCCCTCTCCTCTTCCTCCTCCTCCTCCTCCTCCTCCTCTCCTCCTCCCCCGCTTCTCCTCCTCTCCTCCTCCCCCTGTCCTCCTCTCCTCCCCCTCTCCTCCTCCTCCTCTCTTTACAGTGTCTTTAGTGCCTTTAAACTATGTGTGCTCTGTATTGTAAATGTCTCTCTCTCTCTCTCAGATTTACAGCTGTGGTACATCTGGACTTTCCTCTTCTCCTCCTCCTTCCCCTCTCCTCCTCTCCCTCTCCTCCTCCTCTTCCTCTCTTTACAGTGTTTTTAGTGCCTTTAAACTGTGTGTGCTCTGTAGTGTAAATGCCTGTGGTCTGTGTTCTGCTCGTGAATCTTTGCTTTGCACTTTTTCCTCTGCACATAAACAGATGATGTCATTACCTCCACGTGTGACAGAAGGAGGCAGGGCCTGTTTCACACGGCGCAGAACTATTTTTAATATGTTTATAAGAATTAGGGTTAGGTGGGAAGAATACTTTGAAAGTGTATTTAGTTACAGAATGCTGAACACCTACAGTAAAATGTATTTGTCATGTGTTGTGTTAGATCAGAGTACTGTTTCTGAGTATTTACTTAGTAGTAATTTAGTATATACTTACTAAATATGTAAGTATCTTTTATGTGATCTTGATTTTAAATTTATTTTAATTCTATAGGTTCTTTCACATGAGGCCTGTCCATATTCTGACAATGAGACACACTTGTATGTGTCTCTAGCTGCAGCTTCAGGCTCACATAGGCTCAGATGTGACTGTAATACTTTTTTTAAACAACAGGAGGCAGGATACATACAGTTCCTTAAACGTACTTTATAATTTTTATAATGTGGAGCTCTTGAGGTCAAACTATGTCTGCATCTAATTAAAAATAAAGTGGTTTATTGTCACATAATCAGGAAGTGTGTGTTAGCCTGCTTGTAGTTGTTGCTTTACTGTGACAACAAAACTCCGCTCTGGCCTCTGAGAGTTGTGAAAGGTGCTTATAAAATGTTTAAAATTAACTAGTTGTGTTTTTCATGTTTTTAAGATGTTAAAAATGAATCACTAAATAATAATAGATTTAAAAACATCCAAAAGCAGCTCCCAGTGAAAAAGCTATTTATTGTCCAGACACTGCAGACACGTATTCACATGAATATGGGGATATAAACATGTGCAGTATGTCCCTGTTATAACGTTAGCATTCCTATGGTACATGTGTAGATCTGTACAGTTTAACAACAATATGGCCATCTCCATAGAGTGAGCTCTCAAACCCTGAGCCAAAAACAACAACCCAAGATGCACCAACACATTTAGCATTAGTATTATTATTACTTTAAAACATTGCTTTATAAATCTGGAATCGCCATTGCAACTGATTATGGAATAACAACCAATAGTGAAAGACCTGTCAGTAACATTGTTTTAGTTAAATTGAAATCTAAATGTTGTTTGCAGGGGTGTAAAGTAACTGTTTACAAATACTTATTGTAATCGAGAAGCTCTTTTAAGCCACTGTACTTTTTTGAGTAGATTGTACTTGCCCTGTACTTGTACTTGTACTTCGATATGATTTTAACCATGCAATTGTAATCTGTTACATTTATAATCACTATGAGTACTGACACAGCACAAGTCCCAATCCTCCCGATTCAAGTCTGTCTCATGGGGCCAATTTGGAGCCGAGTTCCATATTTGGAATTCAGACCGCGGGTATCATAGCAACCAAAGAGCCAATCTGGAGCGAGGCTGTTGACGGTACCGCCCCTTCCCGCCTACCGCCGGTTTAGCAGGGAGCGGGTGCTTAGCAATGCTGTCAATCAAACCTGTTGCTAACGCTGGTGGGAGCAACCTCTGGGAAAGAAGGCGCCTGATTTGTCTGTTATTAATGTTCATATCTTGAGTTACAGACACAATAATGAAATAAAAACCCCATGATCATGTAGAGTGTGTTAATATGAACATTTTACATACACTGTAAAAGTTTACGCTGTAATCTTGTACTTTTCACATCCCTGTTTATTTTGTGCAGATTATAATCGGGCCACATTTGAATTAGAACAAGTCTGAAAGTGTTGATGAAACATATTCTTCTATTGGTTGTTATTGTGTTATCAGGTGCAGTCCATCCAGAAGAACTCACTGTGAATAAAAGTGGACAAAGACTTTAAAACGGTTTGAGAAAAGTTTTGGCAAATTATAAAAAGAACTGAAAAACAAAAAAAACCCAAACAAAATCTCTGCAGATTATTGCTATCCAAAAATGTACTACAGAATCCATTTGCCAATTACCCATTAAAGGTCCATATGACTCTATATTCTGATCTCTGCTATAATGTTTCGTTTCATTCACACATGTTTAACACGCAAACCCTGCATATTTAGGCTGAGTTCTTCTCTCAAACAGAAAACACTCTGTTCCACCTTGTGATGTCATGTGGTAATACAGGAAGAGCTCCACTGTGTTTTTAAACTCCATACACTTTCACTAGAATTATTTGGATGATTACAGCCATGGAATTGCCAATCTCTACTGAACTGGTAACTGGTAAAAGGAGCTGTCAACTTGAAAACTACCATTTACCACTAATAATAAAGTGTTACTCAAACATGTGAATGAAACAGCAAACTTGAAACTACCATTTACCACTAATAATAAAGTGTTACTCAAACATGTGAATGAAACAAAACACAACTTCAGGTATGTTTTTGAGGAGCTAACAGCACTATAACATGGCTTAAAGCTCACAAGAGTTTTGCGTAATGTAGGACCTTTAACCAAAAAGTTGGCAGTTCAGTCCCACTCTATATGCACCCTATGGCATTGTTGTGTCTTTGGGCAAAACACTCCTAAATAGAGAACGTAGCAAAGACTGGACCAAGCCAAGCATTTCAGAATGTTGTAGTAGTTCTGAAAGAATAAAGATTTGGCGTTTTTGGGTTGGTGTGTGTCATATAAAGGTGCACTGTGTAACTTTTCTGAGGAGGGGGGTCTGCCACATGCTTTTTTCCATGGAGATGTTATTGCTTCGACTGGAATTAGGTATCGGATTAAACTCATGATTCACAAGTTTAATCTATAAATACACTGTTTCCTAGTACTTTTTTTCTGTATTAATAGTAGTTTTAACATGAGCTCCCCCTGCAGGTATAGTCTTGTGAGTGCAGTTTGGGTCAGATACGTTGAGAATAGCTTTGAGCGCTTTTGCCATGCCCCCTTTTTAGTCGACCAATCAATCGGCAGCACATGTCTCTAGTCTAACAAGAGTTTATTTAGTCAACGACAGACCTAAGAATTCTCAAGTTTAGTTTATAAAATACATACATAATAATGGTACACTGTCATGCCAACTATGGAACATTCCGGGCAAAGCAATAACATCTCCATAGAGACGCAGGTGGTGCTCTCTACCAGAAAAATTACGCAATGAAAGAGCAAAAAAAAAAAAAATCTACTAATAAAAGAACTGCATTGGATTTGAAACAGTGGACATAGAATTGTAAACAAAACTCCTGAATTCATTAATTCACCGTGTCCACTTTTATTCAGTCTATAACAAAACTCACCTCTGAACAAAAGGCAGAATCTAAACAAAAATATAAAATAAAAGCCATTCAGATTGTCTCAAAAACACCTCTTCAAAATAAAAGCTTACCATCATTACATGTAATAAATATGTATAAAACCTCTGATTAAACTGTGCTTTCTCTGTATACACCACTTTACGGCATGCTGCAAAACATAAATCATATTAGTTTTTAGCCGGTGAATAAGTGGATACAAGACTTCCCCTTTAGCCAAAAACATGGTTAAAATCACACGTTGGACAGTTATGGCTATAGTGACTTTTAACATTGAAGTGAATGGCAGAGCTAACGTTAGCGGTTAGCATTAACAGAGTCTCATCTGAACTGGTTTAAGATTCAATATTTTGGGGAAAAAATAGCTGACTTACATTGGTTTTTAGTTTAAAGAAGACATATTGTGTTTGTGTTTGCTCTATAGTTATAATCTATGACATCTGTAGATCATTATGTTATAATTTTACATTGATTTATGGATGGATTTAATAAAAGAAACAAGACCACTGACTTGGAAAATTGCAGAGCCCAATGAGGTATTAGGAGCAGATTTCTGCCTGGCCCTTTAAGGTACATCACCGTAAACCTCATCACAACAAAGCGCCGCATGCTGTCGGCGCCCCCTATGGATAGCTGCACATCACACTAGCGAGCAGCCGAGTTTTTTCATTTGTACCAAAATGACTACGCGACGCTGCCGAATCCTACAAGTATCACCGATTAAGAAAATAAAACTGGAGAAGGAAGTGTGTACGTCTGCTTCAACTGTTGCAGGCATTTTAGCTAAACGATTCTGGTTTCTCTGTAGCACTCTGAAATTCTGAGAAAAGTGAATTATAAATCAAAGCTAGTATTAATATTATAATACAGATTTTTTTCCCAAAACACTGAACCATTTCCAGTTAAATATGGTTTAGTTGCAGTTGGATTCTTAAACCCACAAAAGCTGTTGATAAAAAGGACAAATAAAAAATCTAAAAGTGAAGCCAGGAAATCAGATTATTGCAAATCTCTGTACAGTGATTGGTCGTTATAGCTGTCAATCATGTTAAAGGAAAATGGCTCTATATAATTTGACCAGGTGCGTGAAATCCTATTGGCTGAGAGATAGTGGGCAGGAGAAGTATTGCATTCAGCCTCCAGGGGGCGTCTGCTGGCTTCACTTTGATTCAGATTTAGAATGTTTACTTTTCCACCAGTGCACAGAACCATTACCGTCTTGTGGCCATGTTTGGTGTTGCAACTTGCTTCAATATTTTGATTATGTGGCTCAACAGTGGATGGGATTTCTGGCCTTGAAGAAAATTTCAAAATAAACATAGAGTAACTTGTTTGTGAAAAAATAAAATAAATAAATAAACAAATAAAAATAATTTCGGAAACATTATAAACTGCAAAGATATCTATGGTTTTAATAAGTGATAAAAATAGCACCGTTGCAATAGCAAAAATAATATTATCTTTTGAATAAGCAAAACTAAAGAAAAACACACTTTGACAAAACTTTACAAAGACGAGTAGATCTGGAGCCATAGAAGGGGCTGGATGCTCAGGTCATTTCTAAATAGGAAACTGAAAATAATGAATAAATACATTTTCTCATATTTTCAAGTTGTAACAAGGCTGCCATCCTTCTGCCAGCGTGCCCCAGGGCAGGTGTGGCTACACTTGGCTACCACCAAACTGTGTGAACTTGACATTCAGTAACTATAAAAGTGCTATATACAAACATTATGATCCTTATAATGATGATTTGAACAGTTTGAATGTCTAAACCCTGTGCACTGGTGGGAAACAGAAAGCGCTTGTCGTTTATCTTCACAAACAGTCACATTTTAAACCTAAAGTTGGTTATGGCTTTGCTCGTCTGCTGCACGGAGCACTGTACATTTCATGTGTTTTTCTGAATGTTTGAATCTTTTTGTGAAACTCAAAAACATGAAAACGTGAGTCCAGTGCTCTCCTCTCACACAGAGCAGACAAAGACTTAGGTCCATGTCCAAAATCAGTCCAAACTGGTCACAAACCGGTCCAAAACAGTCCAAACCTGTTCTAACGTGTTCAAACGTGTTCAACCCAGCCCAAACCAATCCTCAGTTTAGACCGGGTCAGATCTGTGTTTACGCCACCAATAGAGTAACATGTGCAAAGGTCCTGTCATTGCCCCATTTGGCAAACTGCACATGCCCAGATACTTGTTCTAGTAACTATTTTGGACAAACCTAATATTTGAGACACGTTCAGTGAAATTTACTTTTAGAATGTAAACTGTTTAACTGATAAATACTTGCTCAAAGTCTGTGAAAAATATGTATGTAATGTCTGACTTTTTCTAAAAATAAACTTGGTGAAATTGTCCAACTCTTATATATCTACATTTAAACTGAGTCCTACCTGAGGCTACAGCGACAGAACACATCATTATCACGGTTAAAATAGTTAAACAAATTGAATAAAAAATGTGCCAAATCAGGCAATGACAGGGCCGCATGTGCAGAGGGGCCAGTAGGTGGTGCTCTTGTCCAGCTGCCAGTGTGTAGCACCCCCTAGTGACAGACTTGTGCTTTAGACCCCTTCACTTTTACATGCCCTCTGTTAGCTCTTGTAGAGTCCAGAGCCCTGTGGGTCCAGTTCACCGTGATGAATCTGATGACGTCTAACCCCAGATGGACAGCAGGGGGCAGTATTTCTTTCAAAGTGAGAGAGGCAAGATTTTAGATAAAAATAAATAAAAATCAGAAAGTCCACAAAAGTTTGAACCAACATTGAAACCAGTCCTCAGAATTTCAAACCAATTTAAAATAGTAGTCTCTGTAGTTTTAAAGGACACATATTATGCATACTTGTGGCTTTGATTGATTTTAAACATGCTTCTGTCACATTGGGATAAATAATTCGCATTTTCTAACTTAAAATATTGTCGACATTTGGTACATAAAATTAAAAATAAATAAATAAAAGGAAAAAAATATCACAGGACTGAAAAACATGGTGGCTTTCTGCAGAATCAATGAGAATCACTGAACTCTGTTCATCTGAGGTGAGAGGGATGTCATTTTGTTTGTAAATGATGAATGACCATTGAGCTCCTTTGTTTCACATGTGTATCTGAAATAAACAAATTTGATTGGACAGTCGTTTGGTTCTGGCTTGAGACGTGACAGAGGGAGTGGGGACCAGACTGACATCCCTCTGTATAAACAATACAGAGAGATGAGATCTCATTCTGGACTTACCAGGCAAGCAAAATACAACTCCAAATATGTTTTTGACCAGGGAAAAATATTAAAACATGTTTAAAAGCTCAGAAAAGTCAGATTAGCATAATATGTGTTCTTTAAACCATGGACTTAAACATTGTGTCATTCTGTGATTATTAGTGTGGTCACATTTCTGTACTGGCCGTGCTCTGCCCCTGGTGGTTCACAGTGGGAGTGACGTGTGTTCCTCCATGTTGTAAATATCTGAGTTTCGGTGCACGTTTGCTGTTACTTGTAGAGCAGTGGGATCTGGCTGTTGTGGCAGTGGTTGCGGTTCATCTTGCCCTCGTTGGGGTACAGGCTCTGGGGTAGGGGGTGGCTGTCTGTGGGGTATCCTGGAGGAGGCAGCAGGGACTTGGGTTCTCCACAGGGGGCGCTGTTGTGGTTGTGGGTGGTGGAGGGGCGGCGTCTGCTGCGGAGGGCCTGGCGTTCAGCGAGCTGGTTCCTGAGAGCCGACACACGTTCCTCTTTCTGAACATAAACACACACAGATAAAAATGGTTTATACTGACTTTTTGGGACAATTAAAGAAGCTGCATGGTAAAAAAAAATAATAATAATAATAATAATTAACCTCCAGATGAGTCAGAATTGTTTGAACAAGCAAGTCTTAGGCCGTGTCCGAATGTCCACACTACTAGTTAGGGCACTATTTAGGAGTCACATATTTTTAGTAGTGTCCAAATGTCCAGTTGGTAAAAAAAGTAGTGCACTCAAAATTTCCCACAATGCACCTTAAAAAGTAGTGTCCAGCGCTGGTCATTAGACGAGTCAATATAGACCACAATGCATTGCGAGTGTCGGAAAAAACAGCACGGTGACAGGTCTTTACCTGGACACAACATGATTGAATAAAGCAGATAGAAACTCTGGTTTATCTCACTGTTGATCCTGATTATGAATAAAGCGTTATGGGGTAAAAGTGTTAACGTTATCTTGCAATGTTGCCTTATCTTAAGATATTAAAAGGGTGATAATTTCCACATCTCAAATAAAAAATAATAATAATAATCCAGTCCATTTACATGAGATCCATCTTGACAAAAACTTGTACAGTTATTATTAGTCCATAAAGACTTGTGCCAGTCCAATGTGATTATTATTTATGACACAAATCTAATTTTATCAGAATTTAAACTTTAGACTTTTTTCACCCAGATGCCAGAGTAGTGAGCTGAGTGTCCGAATTGCTCTGTGAGTGAGGCCCTATAGAGTCTAATAAAGAGTGCCGGCCTGTGGAGTGAGTGAGGGGTCAGGGGCTCGGGTGGATATTCGGACACAGCCTTAGTGTTAGTTTCATTTAATCAAAATACAACAATGTTTACAGCACAAACGATGTCTGATCATCAAAAACGGCTGAGGCCTGTAGTAAGAAGCTGGACTTATCCTGGATATGTTTCTCTTACCCGGATAGTCTAACCCAGGCATGAGCAGTACTATAAAGCAGCTTCACAACTCACTTTGTCAACACTGGATTTTCTGAATGAAGCCGTGCGCCTTCACAGCTAGGGGGCGGGGTCAGTGCCAGTCGACCAATCATAATGATAGAAAAGGTAACGGTGTACTTCACACAGGAGGAACTGATCAAAATTATGAAATATGCAAGGAATTAAAATAAAGTAGAAGTTAAAGGAAACGTGGTTGCTGCATTTAACACACTCTAGACCCTAGCACACTGTCCTATAAACACACTCTCTCTCCTCCACATAGACCCTGGCACACTGACCTCCTGTATGATCTTTTGCAGTTCCCGGTTTTCCCTCTCCAGTTGCCGGGACTTTTCTTCGTCGTTGTTGTTGGTGGAGGATCCGGTCTTTAGCGTGTCCTGCTGCTCCGACTGCCACTCCCCGCGCGTGATCAGGCGACGGATCTGAGCCATACAAAAAACATGAGAAATAACATTATACACAACAACACCACAACAGTATACACAAAGGGACATGACATGGCACATAGTCCTACGGTAGAGTTAAGATGCACTTTACTGTCCATGTGGGGAAATTTGTTCTCTGCATTTGACCCATACTTCAGTGTCTCTGGGGCTTTTCATCAGGAGGGGACCCATCTTCGTGATCTTATTGCTAGGCTTGGTCAGGACCACCTTAACTGGAGGATTTTACCTATGGTTTTGGGTTGATGGGGAAACCGCAGAGGAAACCCACCCAGACACAGGGAGAACATGCAAACTCAGCACAGAATGGCCCAGTTTAGTTCTAGTTTAGTCCCATTTTTGACATGATGAGTGTGAACAGAGCCAAACCTTGGGTACGAATAGGACCACGAGGGTGATGTACGCAGAGAAAACCACGGCCAGAGATGCAAACGCGAAAGAGGCGTCCTGCTGTGACGACAGGATCATGGTGACAGGAGCTGTGATCAGGCACAGCACCTGTTAATCAAACAGAGGAGACGAGAAGTTAGGAGTCAAGGAGAGAGGAGAGAAGGAGATGGGGAGAGAGGAGATGAGGAGAGAAGAAAGAAGGAGAGGAGGCAATGAGGAAAGAGGAAAGAGGAAACGAGGAGACAAGGAAATGAGGTGACGAGGAGAGAGGAAAGAAGGAGAGGAGGCGACGAAGAGAGGGGGAGACGGGGAGATGGGGGGAGACGAGGAGAGACGAAAGGAGAAGAGGAAACAAGGAGAGAGGAGATGGTGAGACAAGGAAACAAGGAGATAAGGAGATGAGGAAATGAGAAGAGAGAAAAGAAGGACAGGAGGAGACGAGGAGATGAGGAGAGGAGATAGGAAACCAATAATTAGGAGAAAACAAAAAGGTACAATCTGGATCACTCCTGAGTTTGTTCAGTCTGTGGCTGATTCAACCTGTGCAACATTTTAAAATCACTCAAAAGACTCACCTTTTCTCACTGGCATTTGACACCAGTTACAGAGAGCGACATCGTGATTTTGACTATATTATTCTGTGTTTTTTATTTTTAATATCTATAATTGTTGCGTTCTTGTTCAGCACTTTAAGCTCTGGCTGTTTACGATTCAGTTCATGATCAACATTTGATCATTAGCACAGCAGCGCTAAAAAGAAGCTAATATGAGTTTTATTTGTTACTGTGATGATGAAACTAAACTCACAGCCACGTTGTAGATCGCCATGCCAACAGCGCGGTGGTCGTTGATCTTCTCCGTAGAAACAGACTTAGTCTCGTAGGCCAAAAATATCCCCAAGAGCAGAAGAAGACCTTTGTATCCGTAAACTACACCTGCAGTAGAGAGAGAGAGGGAGAGAGGGAGGGGGATGGAAGGAGAGAGGGGAGAAAAAGAACGAGAGGGGGGAGGGAGAGAGAGGGGGGAGAGAGAATGGGGGAGAAAGAGAGGGAGAGGGGGCGAGAGAGAGGGAGGGGGGAAAGAGAGAGAAAGAAAAGAAGGAGGGAAGCAGAGAGGAGAGAGAGGGAGAGGGCAGTGAGAGAGAGGGTGGAGAGAGAGAGGGACGGGGGAGAGAGAGGGAGAGAAGAGAAAGAGAGAAGGGGGAGGGAGAGAGGGAGAGAAAGAAGAGATAGTGGGAGAGAGAGAGGGAGAGCGAGAAGAAGGAGGAAGGGAGGGAGGTAAAGAGAGGGAGAGAGAGAGGAGAGAGAGGAGGGGAGTTGGAGAGTCAAAAAAAAGTCTTTTAAACATGGGACCTTTAAATACAGACTTGATACTCAATACTGATTCCTATATACTATACTTTCTTGTCTTAAGACAGAAATGTCTGGAAAAAAATAAAGATGATGATGATGATTCCGATACCATGATTTTTGATAATAAAAAAAAAAAAACACTCTTTATTCAGACAGTAGAATGTTATTTTCAACATTAAATAATAGTACTTTACATGTACATTACCATGTGGTCTATGTCTGTGTAATTGTCCAGTTATATGTGTCTTTCACTTGTTCTGATACAGTTCAAGATCATTCATTCTAAAGATATTCAGGAAAGGTTCATTTCTGTCCTGTCAATGGGACTTTTTTAGTATCGATACCTGCGAAAAATGAGGATCTAGATTTGATACTAGTTTTAGTATCAATTAGTGTCTGATTTTCGATACTTTTGACAACCCTATTTTCTTCAAATACATTTTGAAAGTCACAGCAGCCCTCATTGTGTCACTTTGGAAACAGATCATTTACATATGAATACAAATGTTAATTCATAATTAAAAATTCACCCACAGTTTGTTTGATTATTTATTTATTTGAATGTGCTGCAGTGGGGCTGTTGTATAAGTCATATCTCGACCCACTTCTCTTTGCACAAGCTTCAGCACATCATCACTATTGTGGACCGAAAGTGGAGATAAACCTGCCGCAATTTCATTTTAGAGAGAAAGAAACAGCTGAGCTCATGTATGGACAGGTGCGTGGACAGATGAGGTGTGGCAGGTGCACTGTTACCGAGCAAGGTGTTGTGGACAGGTGAGGGCAGGTGAGGTCATACATGGACAGGTGAGGACAGGTGAGGTCATATATGGACAGGTGAGGACAGGTGAGGTGTGTTGAGGTGCACTGTTACCAAGCCAGGTGTTATGGACAGGTGAGGTCATATAAAGACAGGTGAGGACAGGGGTATAGACAGGTGAAGTGTGTGCAGGTGCACTGTTACTGAGCCAGGTGCATGTATAGACAAGTGAGGTCACATATGGACAGGTGAAGTCATGTATAGACAGGTGGGAATGTGAAGGTGAGCTGTTACCGAGCCAGGTGTTGATCTTGTCAGAGCTGCAGTGCTCGAGTAGAGGCTGGATCAGAACATCCAGGTCCTCCTTCGGTGCCTCCTTCGTGAACTTCTGCTCAGAAACAAGGAAAAGTACAAAGCAACGGTCAAACCTATATCTGAGACTTTAGTCTGGCTTTTCAACTGCAGTTCAACAGTGACCACCCACTATAAGGTTCTAAAAAATGTAATTAATTAAATACCACATTGACCTCTGTGTTGTCTTTAAACTCTCAATATTAGATTTTTTTTTTTAAGTTTAAAAATGAAAAAAAAAATTACCTGCGGCACCTCAATGGGCTTTGACTTTTGAGCCTGATACTATTGGACACCCTGACAATGATAATTTACTAACTTCATAAAAGTTCATTATTCAGTGAAATCCCAGGCATGCTGAAATCCCAGGTCTCAGATGTGCTGAAATCCCAGGCGTGCTGAGGTCCCAGGCATGCTGAGGTCCCAGGCGTGCTGAGGTCCCAGGCGTGCTGTACCTCGATGGTGATGTGCAGAGGGTCCACGATCTGCCAGATCATCAGAGACAGGAAGTCCACGGCGAGCAGAGCTCCGGCTGTGGCATAGAGCTTCCAGGGCTCCAACTGCTGCTGCAGGGACACAGAGATACAAGGGTTTAACATTCCAACAAGAGGAGGGGGTACTTAATATGTCCCATTAAGTAGAGCTGGCTATTTGATGCAGTACATGACTCATGATTCCATAACATCGCGATTCTGCGTTTTATGCAATAGTACAGTCACAGTACATCTGTGTTAAAGCACTCCCTGCACAAACCTAATGTGAAATACGCCTATTGTAATCACCTAAATGTACTGCATAAACACGTTTCCTTTCTCTAAACAAGCAACATGATTCAGAGTCGCCACAAAATCATTTTGTAAAATATACCAAAACATACTCCATACAGCAGCCCATGATAACGGTACTGTACCACCAGATTCAGTATGACAGTATAATGTGATCAGCTCACTCCTGTTATTAAACATGATAAGTCTTTTATCTGGAATAGTTCATGCTTTGCATTTGGTACCGTACTTTGGTCCTCCAGTCTCAACATGGCACTCCCCAAAACCATAAAGCTAAAAGTTCAATGTGATCCACTGTCATCCTCCATGGGAAGTTTAGATGACCCCACTTTGCTAAGTACACTCAGAGTTATTCTATATACACTCCCTGTCCTCTTCCTCCTCTGACTCTCCCCCTTCTCTCTTTCCTCTGTTCCCCGCTCCTTTCCCTGCCTCTCTCACTTCCCCTCTCTTTCCCCCCCCCCCCCCCCCCCCCCCCTCT
>KN476586.1:19891-30928 GCA_000787095.1 Periophthalmodon schlosseri
TTCCCTCTTCCACCCCCTCTCTCCTCTCTCTCCCCCTCCTCTCTCTCTCTCTCTCTGTCTCTCTCATACTTACCTCTCTCCCTCTTTCCTTACCCTTCCTCTCTTTCTCCCCCTCTAAAATAATCCCATCTTTCTTTATCTTTGGACACCATCGGATGGAGGCTCTTCTGGGACCATTACATTTCAAACACAAAGTTTAGCTCTTGGGACAAGCTCAGAACTTTACAATGAAACTGTTAAAAGTCCAAATCATAAAAGGAGGAAAGAAAAAAAGAGATTGTGCCGTATATAGACTTTTCATTTTAGACTTATGGTTTGTCACAAACTCTTTTTATTTGATTTAATCATTTAAAGCAGACCTATTGTGCTTGTGTCTGCTCTATAGTTCTAATCTCTGACACTCGTGGATCATTATGTTATAATTTACACATTTAAAATCACAATATTCCTCTAAAACGACTTAATAAAAGAAACAAGTCCGCTGACTTCCGCGTTAGAAAACTGTGGTGCCCAATGGGAGCTGACATCACCGTAAACGTCATCACAACAAAGCGCCGCATGCTGTCAGCGCCCCCTATGGATAGCTGCACATCACACTAGTGAACAGCAGATTTTTTTTTCATTTGTACCAAAATGACTACGTGACGCTGCTGAATCCTACGGGTATCACCAATTAAGAAAAGAAAACTGGAGAACAAATTAAGTACGTCATGACGCTGCTAATCCTACGGGTATCACCAATTAAGAAAAGAAAACTGGAGAACAAATTAAGTACGTCATAGTGGGCGTGTACCTGTGGAGGTGAAAACGGGGGTAGATCGACAAAAGGTGTCTTGAAAGTAAGTGATTTAAGATTGCTCAAACATGAGTCACTCCAAATACAACTTCAGAGGCTCAATGAGAAGAAACAACTAGAACATGGTTAAAAGCTCTGAAAAGAACAGTTTGCAGATCTGCTTTAAATATCCTACCTTCTTCCTCTCGTTCTTCTCGTCCTTCTTGGTGAACAGCGTGTGGACCCACCAGATCTTTGTGAACATGCTGCCGTATGCGACACTGAAGCCCAGACCCAAGAGCCAGAGACGGAACTGAAAACCAGAGGAAAGGGTCAGAGGAGCAGAGGAGAGCATAAGAGGAGCAAAGAATGCAGAGGGTCAGAAGAGGAAAGGCGGAGAGGGTCAGAGGAGAGGGTCAGAGGAGAGGAGAAGAGGAGAAGACGGTCAGAGGAGAGAATCAGGAGCAGAGGATGCAAAAGAGAGGGTCAGATGGAGCAGAGAAGCAGAGGAGCAAAGGAGACATCTGAACTGTTCAACTAATCCAAGAATCCCATGCATTTCAGAACATGTTTGTAGAGGTCTAAACTACAGGGTTAACAGCTTTTACACAGAACAAGACCCCATGGAGACACAGGGAGGGCATCTGGGACATTTGGGTCTCACAGAGGACATTAAAATTACCTTATTATTATTTTAAACTTTAAAATTACCTGGCAGACGACGGGGAACTGAGAGCGGTGGATGTGGTGTCCATCGATGCCCAGAGGAAAGACTGCAGCCAGAGCCATCATACAGCCCACTGCAGTCATGTTGTTCAGGTAGGGCTGGGAGTTCTGGATGTACCTGTGAGAGAGAGGTGGGAGAGAGGGAGGAGAGAGAGGGGAAAGAGGTTAGAGCCATTATACAGCCCACTGCAGTCATGTTGTTCAGGTAGGGCTGGGAGTTCTGGATGCACCTGCGAGAGAGAGGGGGGGGGGGATTGGCCATCCAAGTGTCGAGTGACATTGTTGGTATTAACACTTGAACTGCGTATGCGTAAAGGGAGTCATTCAGTGCTGTCAGCAGTGCCCTCCGGTGGTCATCAGGGATTCATAGAACCGTAGTTACATTTGTACCTCTGGCTGTAGCTGAGTCCCACAGTACAGTCATGTATTCAGACTTGAGTAAAAGTACACTCTCTGTGTAAAGGAGGGATCTTACCTGACGTTGCTGTTGTAAATGTTGAAAGTGAGGCAGACGATGCCCAAAAGGATCCCCAGACCAGCGAAGACCGAGACCGCCGCAAACAGCTTCTGAGACAGGTACCGGTACTCCTCCCTCACCACGGTGCGGTCAGCAGGCGGTCCGGCTCCTGAGAGAGAGAGAAGGAGAGGGAGAAAGAGAGGGCGAGAGAGGAAGACATGTTAGTAAACAGCTTCTGAGACAGATACCAGTACTCCCCCCTCACCACGGTGTGGTCAGTGGGCGGGAAAAGATTCTGTCAGTCTGCCCCAGGGCAGCTGTGGCTACAGAAGCACTGAATATGAAAACACACATTTGTAAAACAAAGCGTCATTACAAAAGCATTATCATTATTAAAAACCCTCATCTCTGGGACACTTCAAAAGCAAGATTTAGTGATTTCTAGACTTTGCAAACATCTTTTTTAAAAGAACCAATAAACTTTAAATCCCATTAAATAATGCACTGTTTAGGTGAGAGTGCCAAACTCATAACACCCTGTCCATTGCGAGACCGGGCCGAGAACCTTGACTAGATCAGCACAATGCTTATATTATCATTTGTCCAGTGCACAGTAAAACATGTCCAGTCTGCAGAAAAATTCTACTTTCTCCCACAAAAACCTCCTTGAGTGCAAAACAAACCAGAACATTCCAACATTTTTCTATTGACTGTGCGGCCCTAGTGACCTTTGACCTTCTGCTGAGGCGAGATTTTATTCAGCCCGTGACGCTGCCCCCTACAGGTTAAACAACACATTAGCGCTTTCCTATTCAATATACTCCATTCATTTTATTCAATTCAACATTTTTATTTAAACCTAAACCACTGTGCAACGTGCTGATAAGAAATCCCAGAAACCACAATTCAGCTGAGTTTAAAAATACGAAAAACACATTTATCTGAGAATATTCAACACAAGTGCACAATGCAAGCAAGAGTAGGTAATATAATGAACTAAGCCTCCCTGTGTGTCAGATGCCCTCCCTAAAAGCTGCTAACCCTGTAGTTTAGACCTCTATAAACATGCTCTGAAATGTCCCTGTGTGTCAGATGCCCTTCCTGTGTGCATGGAACTCTTGGATTAGTTTATAACACAGAGATCGTGGGGATTTAAAGGTGCACTATGTAACTTTTCTGGTTTCATCATCTGCTTGTATCCATGGAGATGATTTTTTTCCACATCCATATCTTGCATTTGTTCATTTACACATGTTTTGTATTGATCAAACGTACCTTGAAAAAAACACACATTCTTATTGTGAGGAAGTGTCACCTACTTGTTTCTATGGATAAGCAATAACATCTCCATGGAGACAAGGACCCTCTCATCGGAAAAGTTGTACAGTCCACCTTTAATTAACATGTGTGAGTCTTGGTGCATAAGCCAGATTTCAGTGCAGCTCAGCAGACACTCAAGGACAAAACATGAGGCCTTTCCTCAACATTATTCAGATAAATAAAGTCCACAGGGAATGGATTAGGAGCACAGAGGAGAGAGGGAGAGAGAAGAGGAGGAGAAGAGAGTGAAGAGGGGAAGGGCAAGAGAGATCAGCAGGGAAAGATGGGAGAGAGAGGGAGTGAGAGAGAGACAGGACGAGAGAGGGAGGAGAGAGGGGCGGTGGAGGAGGAGAGGGAGAGAGAAAAAGGAGAGAGGTAGGGACAGAGAGGAAGAGAGAAGGGAGAGAGAGGGAGGAGAGAGCAGTAGGGACAGATAGAAAGAGAAGGGTGAGAGGGGGAGGAGAGAGGTAGGGTAGAGAGAAAGAGAGAGGAGAGAGAAAGGAGGGGAGAGAGGTAGGGGAGAGAGGAAGAGAGGAGAGAGAGAGCGAGAGGTAGGGGCAGAGAGGAAGAGAGGGGAGAAGCAAGAGAGAAGAGAGAGAGAGGGGGAAGGTTGAAGTCTTAAAAGAGGTGAGGAGGGAAGTCAACATTTGTGTATGAATAATCTTTTGTAATTATGGGTAAGCCCAAGGTGACTCGTGGTGGTAATTATACTCTCTTGTCCCTGTGGGGAAACATGCCCTCTGCATTTGACCCATCTTTCAGTGTCTCTGGGTTAAACCTGTCAGGAAAATAGTTTCAAACGTTGGGCAAGCTTAAAGGGCCTGTACCTGATTATTACCCATATTTTCCCATTTGTCTTGCCCTACTACAGATATACTGTATAAGCAGCTCTTGAGGTCAAAATAAGTCCACTGTGTGCTGTCTCCAATAAGCAGGACGTGCTCGTTAGCATGCTAGGGCTGATGGCAAATCTCCGCTCCGGCCTCTGAAAGTTGTGAAAAGTGCTTATAAACTCATCACAGTGAATAATTAGGATGTTCTGAATGCATAAGGTAAGTAATGGACCCTCAGGTTCAAAGATAAGTTCTTAACTCACTACACTACTACACTACTCGGGGAGTGTTTCCATTACAAGCGGCCCAGGTCGGTTTGAGCGTGACACAGGTCTATCAAGACACACCCAATGGTGTGACGTATATTTGCGCCACCACGAGGCGCTGGACAGGTATAAAAAGACAGGTTCTAAAGGAGCATCAACACTGACGGACAGCGGCACAACAACGAGCAGAGATAGAGAGCTTAAGCTCCTCTGCTTCTGTTCATGACCTGCACCAGCAGAAACACCGCTGCTGTCTGCCATCAGGCTCCAGAAGCAGAGACTACAAAGACACAAGCAAATGCACAAAACGTTCCTGCAGCGATATACATTTTGGTCTTAAAATGTTCGTATTAACCCGCTCTACATGATCCTGGTATTATGTATTTCACTATGTTGTCCATAAATTAAAATAAAAAGATTAATAACAGACAAATCAGGAGCCTTCTTCCCCTGAGGTCGCTCCCACTAGTGTTAGCAACAGGTTTGATTGACAGCGTTGCTAAATACCCACTCCCTGCTAAACCAGCGGTCCCAGCAGGAAGAGACGTTACCTTCAATAGCCTTGCTCCTGATTGGTCCTTTAGTTACTATGATACTCATAGTCAGGGTTCCAAATATGGAACTCAGCTCCAAATTGGGCCCTATAACTGCTCTAGCCCTGATGAGCTTCATTTGACTGGAGCTGAACGCTGTGGGTGACGTCACACTCACTTAGTCCACTTCTTTATACAGTCTATGGTGTGTACAGATTGAAGTCCCCGCTGAAATACCCACCCATATGTGATCTGAATGTGACTGTGTCTCTGACCACAGGGCAAAAAAGGGGCGGAGCCACAGCAGAGATGTGCACTGGATTCTCTCATTTCGCTCAAACTCAGTGGAAAACTTCTGTTCTCAGTCTGTGCAGATAATGATCAGCATCTCAACTCATCTCCTGCGTTTGGGTCCAGATTCAAATCTGCAGTCGCTTTTTCATCTAAAACCTGTAGAGAATCCTGAAAACTCACCAATCCAAACATCGTTTCCAAACCAGGATAGGTTCTTCTGGGAGCTGTCGTAGTACCCAATCTTCTTATACATGCCTCCTGTAATGAGAGGAGAGGCTCAAATGTGGTATTGCATAGAACCTTTATAAGTATACAGTTAACACATGATCTGTGGGAGTAGGCCTGTCACTAATACTTTTAGTGTGATTTATTGTTACTGAAAATATAGCAATAAACTCTAAAACAGGATAATTCCATTAAAATGATATTAGTATGGGGTATAACTACTAACATATAACATATTTAGATCACCATGTTTCCTTTTATTGTTTTGAAAATCCTATATTCGCCCAAAACAATGTATTAACATGTTTAATAAGTTTCACTTTAATTTTTGATGCTCTGAGTCTCTCCTCCCTTTGCTCTCCGCGCTAAGTCACTCCCCCTTCAGAGCACTATCACAACACAATCAGCTGCATCCCACTAATGAAACTACTGCACATCACATCAGGTTTGTCAAGTTGCTGTGCACAGTTTTGTATCATGTTTTTGTATATTTATGGAGAATTGTCGTGTGGGAGTGTGGGTGACGTAGGCTCGTGGGTGGAGCATTGCACAGAATCTTACAGCTAACCATAAGGAGGGTTTGAATAGGGAGAGATCAATAAAATACCCAAACATGCATGGATGACATCTAAAACCTCTTCAGACATGAGGGAACGTTATAACATGGTAGAAATATATATATATATATATATATATACACCGACACCGGTACCCGCCCACTGTGATGTACGTGAAATGCAAATTATAACATCATGATCGGTGGGTGTCATAGATTATAACTGTATAGCAGACACAAGCACAATATGTCTGCTTTAAAAGAACATAATTATTCTAAATCTAATAACTACAGGGGATGCTGGATCTTGGATACTGTGTGATTTGCTGTGGTTGTGTTTTGACCTTGCAGTTGTTCGATGAGCGTCATGGCCATCCTGGAGCCCTGAGCGTCAAATACCACATGACCCTGAAATCAAAACCAAAAAAGAACCATCTAAACACAATATTTCCGACAGAGTAGGTCAGCTGGCAAATAAACAGGGCTGTATTTGACGTCTTTAGTTCAAGAAATTCTTGTGCTAAAGACGTGTGCCGCCGATCAGTTAGCCGATCAGGGCGCGGCAAAAGCACTCAAAACTTACAACAACTAGTATACTAACAGCACACCAGCTTTACTTCATTGACTATAAAAAATACTTAGATGTCGACAGTACGCAGCGGCCTCATTTTGACCCTAAGAGCTGCTTTTACCATTTGTTTTATTACATGAAAATAATTGGGTAGAGCCATTTTAATGTTTTATTTTAAACTATAGGCTCTTTAGAATCAATAAATCAAATAGAAGAGTGACAGTGCACTCACAGAGACACCCTCGAAGGAGCTGGTGTTGAGGGCACGGTAGATCTCTGAGGTGATGTCGTGGTTGTTGTAGTTGAAGTCCTCTAGGCGGCGCCCTTTAGCCTTGAGTCTCTCTGAGGTTTTGTTCAGAGCCAGAGCCAGAGCCCAGACCGCGTCAAAGGCCAAAGGAGCCTCCTGGAATCCACCCGTTTCCTCTGGGTTTTTACCACCGAGACGAGACATCAGCTCCTCCAAAAACTCCTGAGAGGTCTAAGAGAGAAGAACAGTCAATCCTTTGCACCATCTCACCTTCTCCTGCACCATCTGACCCTTCTCTGCACCATCTGACCCTCTCCTCTGCACCGTCTCACCTTGCTCTGCACCCTCTGACCCTTCTCTGCTCCATCTGATCTTCCTCTGCACCACCTGACCCTCCTCTGCCCCATCTGACTCTCTTCTCTGCACCCTCTGCTCCTCTGACCCTCTCCTCTGCACCGTCTCACCTTGCTCTGCACTGTCTGACCTTCCTCTGCTCCATCTGACCTTCCTCTGCACCGTCCAACCCCCCTCTGCTGCATTTGACCTTCCTCTGCACCATCTGACCCTCTCCTGTGCACCCTCTGACCCTTCTCTGCTCCATCTGACCTTCCTCTGCACCATCTGACCCTCCTCTGCACCGTCTGACCCTCCTCTGCCCCATCTGACTCTCTTCTCTGCACCCTCTGCTCCTCTGCTCCTCTCCTCTGCACCCTCTGCTCCTCTGACCCTCTCCTCTGCATCCTCTGCTTTTGTTGCATTTTGTTTCAGTCGATAAATAATGATTTTTTTTTAGGTTTGTGCTACTTGTGGGACCTTCCACTATCCCCATCCATCTCTTCTGCCTAAGTGTCGTCTCATTGAAATTCCCACGCTGTGTTTGGTATTTGAATGCACCGCTGGAGACAGGAAATGAGCTGACGAAGCTCTACTCTATCAGAACGTATCTCTCAAGAAGCTGCCTCCTTCTCACAACAGGAGAGCAAGGAAGAAGAGTGGGGAGATGGAGAAAGAGAGAGGGAGGGGAGGGGGGAGAGAGAGAGACAAAAAGAAAGATAGAGAAGGGAGAGATTGGAGTAGAGGTAGAGTGAGAGGAGATAAGAGTAAGAGAGAGAGGACAGAGGAGCTGCTTATCACAGAGGAGAAGAACAGTGCAGTGGGAAATTATAAATGTGTGTAAACAACAGAGGAGACAAGGACAGAGGAGACAAGGAAAGAAGGAAGAAAGAGGGCCAGATCAGATGGAGCAGAGGAGAGGGTCAGATGGATCAGATGGAGCAGAGGATGGATCAGTTGGTGCAGAGGATTCTCACCAGGTTGGACACTCCTTTGAGGGTTTCGGGGTTGAGCATTACAATCTCCGTGGTTACATGACCCTCCACAGCCTCTGTCATGTTTTCCACGGTGCAGTTTATGGCCGGGTCTTTGATTTTGAACCAGTTGTCTGCGTACCAGCCGATCAGGAACCACACGTACTTCTTCCCATACAACTTCTCTTTAAAAACCTGAAAAATATGAAAGAATCTTCTAGTAATACACACTCAAAACAGATACTTACCATAACTTGTGTTTCAATGGAAATAATTACTTTTGGTGAATTAGTCCTGGTTAAGTCCTGATTTAGGGTGCGTTCACATTTGCACATAGACATCAAAACTGGGACTAAACTCGGAACTAAACCATGACTAGAACAGGACCAAACCAAGTCTACATCAGAACTAAGCTGGGCTCAAACAAATTATAGTCCTTAGTTCTGGTTTAGTTCTGGTTTACTCTTGGTTTAATCCTGGTTTTGTCCTAATTACATCATGGTTAAACTCTGGTTCATTCTTGATTTTGTCCTTTAATCTGGGGTAAATCCAAGTATAGTCCTGATATAATCCTTAGTCCTGTATTTTTCCTGTATTATTCCTGGTTTAGTCCTGGTTTAGTCCAGTTTAAATCTGGGTTACTTGCTCACATCAAAAATGAGAATTAACTGGAACTAAACCCAGAACTAAACCAGAACTAAACAAGTCTGACTCATCTGACTAAATTGCTCAAACTAGGAGTAAACCAGGACAAGTGTGAACGCGCCCCTAAAATTCATCTGGCTTAGTCCTGGTTTAGACCTGGTTTAGTTCTGGTTAAGTCCTGGTTTAGTCCTGGTTTAGTCCCAATTTAGTCCCGGTTTAGTCTCGGTTTAGACCTGGTTTAGACCCGGTTTAGTCCTGGTTTAGTCCTGGTTTAGTCCTGGCTTAGTCCTGGCTTAGTCCTGATTTAGTCCTGGTTTAGTCCTGAGTTAGTCCTGGTTTAATTCTGGTTTAGTCCTGGTTTAGACCTGGTTTAGACCTGGTTTGGTCCTGGTCTAGTCCTGGTTTAATCCTGCTTTAGTCCTGGTTTAGTCCTGGTTTAGTCCTGGGACATAGTCACTGTGGACATAAACAAGAGCAGTTTTATTATTATCACTAATATCTGTTTAAACTCGCGTCTCTCTAATATGTAAATGAAGTCCTCCCACTCCCTGGTTTCTGACTGACAGAAAGAGAGAGATAGAGAGAAGGAGGGAGAGAGGAGAGAGGGAGCGTAGAGAGAGAGAGAAGGGAGGAAATAGAGGAAGGTAGAGCGAGGGGAAAGAGCGGAAGAGAAATAGAGAGAGGAAGGATAGAGAGAAAGAGAAACTGTGGATGGAGAGAGAAAAGAGATAGAACGCAAGGGGAGAGAGAGAGGGGAATGGGGGAGAGAAAAGAGAGGGACATGAGATATAGAAGGAGGAAGGGGGGGCGGAGAAAAAGAGAGAGGAGAGCAAGAAGGAGAATGAGGGAGAGAGAGGGGAAAGGGCGGGGAGGAGAGAGAGAAAGAGAAAGTGCAAAGGGAGAGGGAAGGAGAGAAAGAGAAGGAGAAGAGAGAGAAGAGGGACAAATAGGTAGAGCGAGGCGGGAGGGAAGAAGTGAAATAGGAATAGAGAGAGAGAGGAGAGGAGAGAGGAGAGACAGAGTCCAAGAGGAGAGGAAGTGAGAGAAAGTGTAAAGGGAGAGAGAGAGGGAATGAGAGATAAGTGACAGACAGGTGCACACTGGGCTGAATAATTAGTCAGAACGGAGGAGTTTTGTTTGAAGCAAAACATAAAGTGGAGTTATGTAAGACGTTTGGTCAGGATTGTATTCTCGAAAAGCCACAGCTGGCCTTTAGCATAAAGCAGTGTGCTTCATTCAGTAAACTGTGCATTTCTTTACATTGTCAGAAATCTCCAGTCTCAAGGTTAACAAGCTCAGATTAACATAATGTTGTTTTATATTCTAAACCTCTCCCCTGACACAGAGCGCTCCTGAAAATCTGCTTTGTCTGACCCTTGATAAACAGGACGCCGTATCTGCATTAAACAGGCAGAAGTGAGCGGCATGTTAGAGACACTGCAGCTCTGGGTCACGGAGCCATTCAAATAACTACACAGAGAACTGCTAGAGCTTAGACCTGTCCTGAGTTGGATTAGTGCCAGAGAGCATTTTTCCCACAGAGCGCAATGTAATCACACTGATCATGTTCAGCTGACAGGGGCTGACAGGGGCTCACAGGGGCTGACAGGGGCTGACAGGGGCTGGCAGGAGCTGACAGGGGCTGACAGGAGCCTACAGCTACAGGTCAAATTTAATTTTCAGATCATAATCTTTTTCTCATCTCAAAATCCTTCAATTGTCATAAGATTTTTAATCTTTGGCTTTGGGTCGCTCTGACACCGCTCTAGCCATTCTCGCTCTGATTGGTCAGAGCAGTCACGTGGAAGAAGAGCATTACTGCACATGGTCAGAGCTGCCGGACGCTCTGCTGAGGCTAAACTCAAGACACGCATCACTGAGCTCCGCCCATTCACTTAAAGGGGGGCCATGTTTAGGCCCCTGAGTATAGTCTGTGACCCTGAGTATAGTCTGCGGCCCTGAGTATAGTCTGCAGCCCTGAGTATAGTCTGCAGCCCTGAGTATAGTCTACAGCCCTGGGTTTGGTCTGGCAGGCATCAGACAAACAAAAGGGACAAACACTGACCTCACAGAAGACTTTCCTCGCCTCTGTCTCATAGAACAGCCCCACGATGATCCGAGCGTCCTGCCTCTGGAGGAACAAATGAGGGTCAGGACAGAAGGAGACGGGACGGTTACAGTGTTTTAAATGACTTAAATCTGCAGTAAAAAATAAAAAGTACTGCCTATGACCATTTGGTCCAATGCAACTGTGGCCTAAGGGCAAAAAAGTGCACTAATAT
>KN476587.1:0-10407 GCA_000787095.1 Periophthalmodon schlosseri
TAAATAACTTGTATGACTCGTTACAGATGAGCTAGATGACAAACTAGCGACTAAAGTGTTTCATTCTGCTGTTTATTTATTGCAGCTCATGATTTTTAACAATATTGTACATTTAAAATAGTTTTTTTGTGGTTTAATGCGAGACCGACATAGTGAGCAGCCAGATACAGCAGTGACACGAGGAGACAAACCAAGATATGACGTGGTTTATAGACGTAACAGCTATTTACAATCGTGACAAGTTTGTGTTGTGTGAGGCGTATGTGTGTGTAATGTGTGTGTGATGTGTGTGCGACGTGTGTGTGACATGTGTGTGATGTGTTTGTGTGTGTGATATTTCCGTGGTTTTGTAGGGGGTAAGTTGGGGACAGTGGAGGAGAGTGTTAGTACGAGTAATTTGTAAGTGGAAGAAGATCTAGAGAATGTAAACGGGGGAAAAATAAATAAATAATTAAAAGAAAAAAAAGAAAAAAAAAAAGATAATAATAAATAAATCAGTGAAGCCCAGTTCTGTTTTTTTTTTTTTCTCTTCATTCTAGACAATGACATCAAAGTACAGTATTATAACAGTTGTTTAAATATGGAACCTATTTTTAAACAGTTTAAAATGTATAAACCTATTTAAAACTTTATCGTGATATAATCGTTCATCGCAGTTATTTTGGCCGTGACACCAAATGTCAACATCGTCCCAGGCCCATCCTAGAGCTGTGCAGATAAAAACATTTCAACAGTGACACAATCTCTGCTCCAATCCAGAATGTGCCAGTTTTTGTTTGATGAGGATTGACTCGTTAAGCCTAAAACATGTTCCCACAGATTCTTACCTGTTCCTCGTCTCATTTCTGAAACGTCAGCCCTGTACGACGCCGCGAGGCCTCAGCGTATCGACGGCAAAGCGAACTGTCGATAAAAACACTTCCCGTATTGGATTTGGCACACCTTGGCAAACAAATTGGGACGCTGTGATTGGCTGAGAGCAGGAGAGGGAAAGGTCAAGATGGGTGACCTTTGAACTTTAACACCAGAGGATCAGCGGGTCAAACGACGATGATGGTTTAGTTCAGGGTTTGCGTAGAGAGGAGGAGGAGGAGGAGGAGAGGAAACAGTTACGATCTAGACATTTGATTGTTTTTATTTTTCATATTTTTTCTGATTGGCTAATCCACCTGTCAATCATGCTCATCTGAACTCGGGGAGATTCAGACTCACATCTTCATAAAGTGTTGGAGAAGAGTCTGGATCTCAGGCAAACGGCCCATTTATCTGAGTGAAATCATATTAAATATATTGGGTAGAAAATGGGAGTCGCTGAAATTGGTTCATTGACTTTGACACTCAAAATATTGCGTATTATTTCTTATTTTACTCATTTACAGAATATCCAGATAATTAGACCTACATGTGTTGGGTGTAAAACAGTGGGGTTCCTCGGTCAGTAATAAGCTGAAATCAATGCTAAAAATGCCACAGACAGAAAACAGCTGGAGGCAGGTGAGATCATGGATTATTTTGTGTATGTGTATGATGAGCTCATTAGGAAAAGACTTTAACCTGTTTATAATCATGAAAACCAAATCGTAATGTTTTTATAACTGTCGAGAAAATGGGGTTTGGAAGCTTTTTAAATGTCCTGTATCACAGTTGTGTTTTGTTTCATTCACACATTCCAAAGCTCAAAATGCTCACATTCCACCTTGTGATGTCATGAAGTGTTTTGTTTGAGTAATGCTTTGCATCTCCAAAGCTCAAAATGCTCTGTTCCACCTTGTGATGTCATGAAGTGATACACTGATACATGTTGTGCTCGTTTTAGAAGAACAGAATAAGTCCCATTGCATCCGCACATATTTTTAATAGTTTTATTTATTATAATTCTAAACTATTTCACCATCTGCAGATATAAAGCACCTTTTACGTTCCATATATTCAGTGTTTTGTGTCGGTGTCGGTCAGTTCTACAGAGACCTGCTGTAAACCTCATAAAAAAAAAAAAACATTTAAGTTCAATGGTCAGTGTTTAAAATAGTAATAATACACTGTTTATTTAGGCTTTAAAGTGTCACTACGTAACTTTTCTGGTTGAGAGTCCACCTCCTGCTTTGCTTTGTTTTTGCTTTACCTGTAATGTTCCACACTATGGCATTAAACTTGCCTCCACTGAACAAAAACATGTGGCATAACCAGGATAAATTACAGGTCAGATCTGTGGAGAGGTGCAGTAATATCTTTAATTGGATAAAATACAAGATAAATGCTCAAATGCCATACTGCGGAATATTCTAGAAAAAAACAAAACGAAACATCGTTGCCATGGAGACGGTGTGCTGTAATATCCGCATTACACATATATTGTAAGAGCAGCTCTTAGGTCAAAATGAGACCGCTGTGTCCTGTCTGCATCTAATTATAAGGCATTATTATTGTCCGCGAACCAGGCTGTAATGCTGGTGCGCTATTTGCATGCTAGTTGTTGTTAGCTTTACAGTCACTGCCCCGCTCTGGTGTCTGAAAGTTGTGGAAAGTGCTTATAAACTCATCGTGGTGAGTAATTAGGATGCTCTGAATGCATAAGGTCAGTGAGGAGTAACTGCAAACTGTTTAAAATGAACTAGTTCTGTTTTTCAAGTTTTTAAAACAGTAAAAATCAGGTCCAGAGACTTAAAGTTATATAATCATAAACGTCTTCTTGGGTTGTGTCTAGCCTCATGACCTCATCAGGATCATTAACCCTCCATGTGGACATTGATTTGCATATTGAATTAAAAATGTCAACGTTATTAGTAGACCCACCTCACAGCCAGAGGGTTCTGGGTTCGATTCCCAAACAGTGTGGGGCCTTTCAGTGAGAAGCGAACAATCTTATCTCCCTCATCCATCTTTGTCAATTCTTCATAAACGTTTGTGAATACAGCATGAATTCATCTGGAGCTGTGCAAACTGTAACCCAAGTGTTGAAAGTACCACAATCTGTACATGTAAGATACCAGTTTACTCTCATCTGTAGTACTTAAAGTACACTATGTAACTTTTCTGATTGGGGGGAGGGGAGGGCACCTGCTTCTTGCTTAGAATGTTCCACCATATGGCATTAAACGTTCTATCTTGCATTTAATCAATACCAGTTGTTTTGGTTGCTAAAAAAAAATACATTGAAAAACACTGAGTGGGCTCGCCTCTCCACAGATCTGACCTGCAACTTGACCTGGTGGAATTACTTGATTGTTTCCATGGAGATAGAACAGTTTAATGTCGTACTGTGTAACATTTTTGGTTGTGATTAGATTTGCGATTTATGTTTAAATATTGGGATTCTTTTCAAAGTTGACATTTTCAAATCTGAACTGACACTCCTGGAAGACACAGGGAGGGCATCTGACACACAGGGAGGGCACCTGACACACAGGGACATTTCAGAACATGTTTGTACAGATCTGAACTACAGGGTTAGCAGTTTTTATGCAGAATAAAACAGGAGACCTTGTCGTTTGTGGAGGACGTTATGGTTCTTAAAAAATCACAGCCTTTGAGATTTGCCAGTTTTGTTCATTCAAATTGTGATTTTCAGTTTATCTTTATTCCAGACTCAAGGTCCATTTTTAAAACAGACAAGAACAGTGACAATACAAACAGTAAACATTTACGTTTTAAAAAGACGACCAGACCAGTGTCTCCACATCTTGGACTGATAGTGGGTTGCACTGAATCTTATGTTTGTGAGTGACATTATTATTTCATTCTCTGACTTATTCAGCCTGGAAATAAAACTGCACATTAAAGTTCTTAGTACAGCTTGAAAGTGTTGACTCGAGCCTGCACATTAGTCCATCGCGGCCTCCTCAAGAGCCACCCGTAAAGCGTCATTATAAGCCACCTGCAGCCTTTGGAGACTGGTGTTTTTGTAATGAGTCCAGAGGGGGGCAGTGTGGAGTGGTGCACAGTATGATTTAAACAACATCAACTTTACATCATCAGAGCATGAGCATGAGCTTGAACATAAGAGTATTAGCTTGAGCAAACAACATCCTGCATTGTCTATAAACATCATCATCATCTGTCATGTCCGCGGTGAGGATCTGCCCAAGATATTTCATTTTAGTTGTGACCCTCAACACAACATTAGACAGGCAAAAATGAGGACCTCTCGTGTGCTTGTCCTCGTTGGTCCTACAGATCATGATCACACTCCTAGTTGCGTTATTTTGATTCGATTGTGATGAATCTTGCAGCCTGAAAATATATGAATAAAAAAATCAAATCAATAATGTCTCCATGGAAACGGGAAGGTTCCATCGACTCTGGCTCCAATTCACTTTCTATTGAAAAATCGTTGCCCCTCTCTCTGTAACTGCTGCGGTCAGGCTCGTCATTTTGGTCTTAAAATGTTCGTATTAACCCGCTCTACATGATCCTGGGGTTTTTATTTCACTGTTGGGTCTGTAAATAAATTAATTAATTGACAACAGTTCGTATTACCCGCTCTACATGATCCTGGGGTTTTTATTTCACTGTTGGGTCTGTAAATAAATTAATTAATTGACAACAGACAAATCAGGCGCCTTCTTTCCCCGAGGTCCCGATAGCGTTAGCAGCAGCACTGCCAAGCACCTGCTCTCTGCTAAACCAGTGGTGCGGGCGGGAAGGGGCGTTACCTTCAACAGCCTCGCGTCAGATTGGCTCTTTGGTTGCTACGATACTCGTGGTCGGAATTCTTAATATGCAACTGGGCTCCAAATTGGCCCCTGTAACTGCTCTAGCCTCGATGAGCTTCATTTGACTGGAGTCGAACTCTGTGGGTGACGTCACACTCAGTCAGTCCACTTCTTTATACAGACTATGGGACAAGCTCTGCCCTGGAAAAGTTCCACAGTGCGCCTTTAAATAGTACTTTCACCAAATACTGTTCATATTATTTGCAGCGTTGTGTTTGAGTTCAGTTTTCGGCTCCTCTCTCTCCTCTTTTTTCTGGTCGTTTTCAAAATGAATCGATCGATCTCTGAGTTGAAAAAGGAGCAGCTGTTTAATAAATATAAAACACACAACAACATATTGTATTTATGTAATCTGCTCCCAGCCATCGCCATGACAACATGTACACGCCGCTAACACGTTTAGCGTCTGCATCCCACTCGCTAATGAAGGAAATGCATCGTGGGTATATTATCTGTGCTAATGCCTGTGTAATGTCTGTCTGTGAGAGAAGGAGGGATAGAGAGAGAGGGGAGAGAGAGAGAGAGGGGAGAGAGGGAGAGAGGGAGAGAGAGAGAGGGAAAGGGGAGAGAGAGAGGGGAGAGAGAGAGAAAGGGGAGAGAGAGAGAGAGAGAGAGAAAGGGGAGAGAGAGAGAGAGAGAGAGAAAGGGGAGAGAGAGAGAGAGAGAGAGAAAGGGGAGAGAGAGAGAGAGAGAGAGAGAGACAAGAGAGTGGAAGGGAGGGAAGGAGGAGATAGAGAGAGAGAGAGAAAGGGAGAGGGGGAGGGAGGACAGAGGAGAGAGACAGAGTGTACCGCGATGCTCCGCTGACCCTCAAATTGAATGTTAACAAGACACACATCTGATAATTAGTGCTAAGCAGAACGAGAGAGTAACAGAGAGAGGGAGGGAGAGAGAGATGGAGAGGAGGAAGGCTATAATTTGAGTGTGGAGAGAAAGGGGAGAGAAGGGGAGGAGAGAGGAAGAAGGTTGGGTGAAAGGGGAGAGATAGTGAAAGACAGCAGAGAGAGAGAAGGGGAGAGGGAGGAAAGAAAGCTGGGGGAAGAGGGAATAAAAGAGAGGAGTGAGTGAGGGAGAGAGAAGGTGTGGTGATAGAGAAGAGAGAGAAAGTGAGAGAGAAGGGGAAAGAGCAAAAGGAAGTGATAGAGAGAAGAGAAAGATAGAGTGAAAGAGGGAGAGTAGAGTAAATGTGTCATAAATGATGAACTGTAATGAAGCGCTCGTCGTCTGGCTCTGAAAACACAGAGGGCGGAGCAAAGTTCAGCACGTTTTACTACAGCCGCCCTGACCTCCTCCACCTCCACCCACCCACCCGTGTCCTCCGACCAGCTGATGCCAACCTCCTGTCTCCTCCCATCAGGACTAAACATAAGACCTGAGGGGACGGGGTCTTCGCCGCTGCTGCCCCCACCCTCTGGATGTCTCTGTCCAAACACATCAGAGACTCGTCCACACTCACCATCTTCAAAACAGCCCAGAAAACTCACCTGTTCAAAACTGCCTTCAAACATCTGCATCTTTTTTATGTTTCTTTCATTTTTGTTTTGTCTTGAACTGTGAGTGTCTTTGAGTGCTGTACAAGTGTTATGTATACTGTTACTACTACTACTACTACTACTTCTACTACTACTACTAATTATTATTATTATTATTATAAGTTACAATTTTCTGTTTACAAATATAATTAAAGGGACACATTCTGTTTTGATGGTTGTTCCTCGTCATTGTCTCACTCACAGTTGTATTTGGAGTGATCTGTTTGAGTGAGCCTGTAGTGTCCTGCATTTGAGGCTTGAGCGCTGAAAAAAAACCCAAAAAACAGTTCATTGACAAATTCAGACTCCAGATTAGACACAAACATTTTTATTTTTCAAACTAAAAAAAAAAAAAAAAAAAAAAACAGTGTAAATGACCATCTGCTGCTTGTTTTGCTATGAATAATCATGATGAAAACTCAAGCCTCTGTACTACTACTATTACTACTACTACTACTTCTATTATTACTACTACATCTTCTGCTACTACTTCTACTCCTCCTCCTCCTGTAGCCTTATATTTGACTTGAATGCTGCAGTGTGGAGTGTTGCATTCTGGGAGTGCACAGATTGGAGGGAGTAACTAGAGGAGACAGAGATAGCTTTAGCACTAGGCTAACGCTAACTGTGAATGAGTCAAATGTCAAATCAAAAGTGTGAGTTCGTGTCAGTGAAAAAGTCTGATTACAAAACAGGAAGTAAAGAACAACAAGCTACCATCTGCATCCTCTGACCCGCTCCTCTGCTCCTCTGACCCTCTGACCCTCTTCTCTGCTCCTTTGACTCTCTCCTCGGCTCCATCTGACCCTCTTCTCTGCATCCTCTGACCCTCTCTTCTGCATCCTCTGACTCTCTCCTCTGCTCCTCTGACCCTCTTCTCTGCGTCCTCTGCTCCATCTGACCCTCTCCTCTGCATCCTCTGTTCTTCTGACCCTCTCTTCTGCATCCTCTGCTCCATCTAACTTTCTCCTCTGTATCCTCTGCTCCATCTGACCCTCTCCTCTGCTCCATCTGACCCTCTTCTCTGCATCCTCTGACCCTCTCTTCTGCATCCTCTGACCCTCTTCTCTGCATCCACTGCTCCTTTGACCCTCTCCTCTGCATCCGCTGCTCCTCTGACCCTCTCCTCTGCACCTCTGACCCTCTCCTCTGCATCCTCTGCTCCATCTGACCCTCTCCTCTGCGTCCTCTGCTCCTTTAACCCTCTTCTCTGCATCCTCTGCTCCATCTCACCCTCTCCTCTGCATCCTCTGTTCCTCTGACCCTCTCCTCTGTATCCTCTGCTCCATCTGACCCACTCCTCTGCTCCATCTGACCTTCTCCTTTGGTCTTCCTCTATCCTCTTTTCTCCAACCTCTGCATCTTCCATATATTCACTCTTCATCCTCTGTACCACTGTGCCTCCTCTGCACCATACATTCACGGTTCCTCCTCTGTACCTTATATTCTCTCTCCACTTCACTTTAACCTACAAAATATCTTCCTGAACTTGGTCAAAAATACCTGTAGCTGGAGGACCTGAATTTCAAAGCATTTGTGATTTAAATTTTAAAAGCCTCTGTGTTTTCGCTGAAGGGGAGAGAGAGTGTGGACCAATATTGTCAGAAAAATCCTCCCCTCGATGAGAAAAAGACAACTTCACTTGGCTCGCGTGTGTTTTATACTCCCAAAACATTATATATTTAAAATCCAGCAGAACAGGTAGAACGTGTGGGTAGAGCTGTGATTTTAAAGCCACACACTGCTCCCTCTCTCATCATAAATACATGTCTCATATTGAGCTGTGTCTCCTCCTGCTGCTTTGGGCCTTAGGGGGGAACAGTTTGCTTATGTGTCTGAAAGCATCTTCTGCGAATATTTGGCGTCTTCTTTTTAAAACTGCACAGTGGAACTTTATTGGCAAATGTAGACTAGTAACCCAGTTGGTAGAGTGATTCCACGTCCTTCAGATGAATGTTGTCGTTGTGTCCTTGGGCAAGACACTTAACCCAACTCCCCCCAGTGTCTGCGTACACTGGTGTATGAATGTGTGTGTGTGAATGTGTGAGCGGTTTGAGCCTTGAAGTTGGAAAAGCATTGTATAAAAATGTGTCACACTTCAGAACATGTTCGTACAGGCAGGGCACACGGGGGAGGGCAACTGACACACGGGGAGGGCATCTGACACACGGGGAGGGCATTTGACACAGAGACATTTCAGAACATGTTTGTACAGATTTAAACTACAGGGTTAGACATTTTTATGCAGAATAGAGAGATTTTGTCGTTTGTGGAGGAAATTGTGGTACTAAACATCGCGGTCTTTGAGATTTGCTAATTGCATCCGTTTGAATGTGATTCATTTTTCACAATTACCTCCTTTCCCCTCTCCTCCCCTCTCCTCCTCTCCTCCCCTTCAGCCCTCTCCTCTCCTCCTTTTCTCTCCTCCTCTCTCCTCCCCTTCCCTCCTTTCTCTCCTCTCCCCCTCTTTCCTCCTCCTCCCCTCCCCCTCCTCCTCTTCTTTCCTCTCTCCTCCTCTTCTCTCCTCTCCTCCCCTCTCCCCCTCTCTTCTCCTCTCCTCCCCTCTTCTCTCCTCTTTTCTCCTGCCCTCCTGTGTCTCCAAACCACATGATCATTTAAAACATCAAACCTTAAAAAAAAATAACAAAACAACATCTCTTCTTCCTGTTGTTTACTTCCTGGTGAGCAATTAACAACCATAATGAAGACTGCTCCCACCAAAGCTAACCAAAGCTAACCCATGCTAACCCATGCTAACCCATGCTAACCCATGCTAACCCATGCTAACCCATGCTAACAGCCAGACACGAGCTCATAACAAAAACAGGCGCAAACATGAAACAGTGTGATTATCAGCTGATCACTTATGTGGTTTATGGTCGGAGAAGAGCCAGTGTGTGTGGGTTCAAAGAGCTGGGCTGAACAGAGTTAATGAGGACAGAATAGCGGAGGGGCCATTTCTGCTCATTTATGAATTAAAATTTTAATGATAAACTAAAATATTTAAACAACTTTTTGCCGCTGAAAACAAAAACCTTGAAGCCAGATTAAACCCTTTTGTGAATGTGATCTGCTGCATTACTGGCTTCATAATTGGACCATCAGCTCAAATCGTATCGCTCTAGAAAATTAATTTAACAAAATATTCCTCAGTAGAACAACGAAAAAAAAAATTGAGCCCTGGTGAAAGGTTACGTACTGCAGCTTTACAGGTCCTATATTACACAAAATGGACTCTTGTGAGCTCCACTTCCTCAAAAACAGACCTGGAGTTGTGTTTTGTTTCATTCACACATGTTTGAGTCACCTTTTATTGTTAGTCTGTCTACATCTTCAAAGCTCAAAATGCTATCTTCCACCTTGTGATGTCATGAAGTGGTAGTTTTCAAGTTAACAGCTCCTTTTACCTTTAGTTCAGTAGAGATTGGCAATTCCAGGGCTGAAATGATCCAAAGTTAACGCTCCTTTTACCTTTAGTTCAGTAGAGATTGGCAATTCCAGGGCTGAAATGATCCAAATGATTCTAGTGAAGGTGTGTGTAGTTTAAAAACACAGTGGAGCACTTCCTGTATTACCACTTGATGACATCACAAGGTGGAACAGAGTGTTTTCTGTGCAGGGTAGTCACATATTTATTCACACATCTTCAGATAAAGGGAGTTTTCTGGATCTTTTGATCTGCTCTCGTCTGTGTCACACCACAGTCTCACGGGGAACAGTCCAACACAGACCATACATTATAATAGATAGAGACATGATTTCCCATCATGCCTCTGCTCCGCTCTGGCCTGAGGGGAGGGGTGAGGAGAGAGGGAGGAGAGGGAGGAGAGATAGAGGAGAGGGAGGAGAGACGGAGGAGAGGGGGAGCAGAGAGGGAGGAGAGAGAGATGAGAGAGAGAGGAGGGGGAGGACAGAGGGAGGAGAGAGGGAGGAGGGGGGTTGCGTTGTGTTTTTGTCCCAGAGGAGAAGTTGTTTGTCTCTGGTTTGTTTTCCTCTTTGATTTCATTAATTATGATTCTCTCTCTCTCCGCCTCCTCTCTCGCTTCTTCCCTTCTCACTCTACGTATCTGTCTGTCTCTCTCTCCCTCCGCTCTCTATCTTCCTCCTCTCTCGCTCTCTTTCTAATTCTTTCTCTCCCACATTCCCTCTCTCCCTCTTTCCCT
>KN476588.1:0-17891 GCA_000787095.1 Periophthalmodon schlosseri
TCTGCTCTCTCTGTCTGCTCTCTCTCTGTGTCTGAGCAGTCACAGCTGATGCAGAGTCAGAGGGTGTTTCTGCAGTCTTTAGCTTCCACTGAGTCTCTATGTAATAAGCAGATTACATTAACACCCTTCAGGATTGGCTTAGGGCTGCTGCCGCCTCCTTAAAAGTGAATGGGACTATAAACTTATTAGCGATTCTAGTTTTGAATGAGCCTGAAATTTAAATTATGTCAGTAAAAAGAAAGAGCCAATTAGTCCACAGTCATAATCAGCTGGTGTTAGCGCGATACTAAAATGTTAAACTCTATTTGGATACTAGGAAAAAGCTTTAGACTGATTATCAATATCCCTCTTTTTATACATTATAATGTTTTGGGGTTTTTTAATGACCTAATTGCAGTTTCTATCAAATTACCAAGTTGTGTTAAATTTCTTTAAAGAAAAGAAAACTTATAGTGTTTGAGCCTGCTGTATAGTTATATGAGGTAATATAGTTCTATGACATGTGGATCATTATGTTATAATTTTGCACATTCATCTAAAACAACTTAATAAAAGAAAAAGAAGCCCGCTGACTTTCGCATTAGAAAACTGCGGGCCCAATGGGAGCTGCCGTCGGCGTAAATGTCATCACAACAAAGAGCCGTGGAGTTGTCGGCGCCTCCGATGGATAGCTGCACATCACATTAGCGAATAGCAGTTTTTTTCTATTTGTACCAAAATGACTATGCAACGCGAATCCTACGTGTATCACCGATTAAGAAAATAAAATTGGAGAAGGAATTAAGTACATAGCAGTGGGCGTATGCTGGTGGGGTTGAAAACGGGAGTTGACTGCTTATTTTCAAGACGCCATATTGCCAATTAAAGAGGGAGAGGGAAAAAAAACTATAACATGGTTTAAAGCTGTAAAGAGTTGATTTTGCATAATAGGTCTGCTTTAAATAAAGATCAAGATCATATAAAACTGTTCAGAAAAGGGAAATGTTTTTGTTTTGTTTTTTTCAAATCTAGTTTTGAGACTAGTATCTTGGAATTCATTTATTTGGCACTACTACATTCATTCAAACATTTAGATTTGGTGAACAATCTTTATTGTTGCATTTGAGTAAAATATGTTTGTTGATAAATCTCTCTATTTTGAATCACTTAGCATCTCCATTGGTTTAACACTGGGCTGACCTGATCCTGAGCTCTATTCTTCTGTTGTTTCTATGTGACCAGGCCCGTGGCTCAGACTGCATTAGGACACATCCTCAGACTAATTAAAAACAGATTAGACAGAACCCCACTGTTTCAGTATTTACAAAAGAGCTCTCAGGTCCACATGCAGAGGATTTTAAATGAAAATGAACAATATTGTTTTAGTAATAAGGCTTGGTGCATTACAGTTACATTCACATTATTCAGGGTTTCTCATAGGTTTATATAGACTATGATGGCACAACCGATCCATATTTTTGAATCATGTTTTTTAATACAAAAACATGATATCACTCATTACCTGTACTAGTCAAAAAAGCACAGATTACAGATAAAATATAGTTACTTCTATTTGTTCTTTGAGTGTGGACGCTAGTATTATTAGACTGCATTATTTGTGGCAGTTTTCAGTTCAACATCACCTGTTCCTCTTTCAGTTATTAGGAAATTAGGCCTATTGTATTTTCAGCTTATCCAACATTGCATCTGCAAGTCGCACGTTCAGGCCAAAGGATGTCGTGAGCTGCGTATGTCACACACAAACTATTGTTCACTTGTTTTAATATTGTTGACAAAAATTATACAGATCCAGTGTTATCAACTGCAAACATTTTTTTCCTTATACTGGCAACAAATGATACTTTTTTGCTTGTCGTACGCACATAAAAAGTTTGAATATTAAACACAGTAATATGTGTATTAAAACAATTGTATAAAATCATTTCTCTAGAATGTGAATCTACACCAAGTACCAAAAAGAAGGTTGGGGTTAAGTTAGGTTAAAGGTCTTACATTACACAAAATCAACTCTTGTGAGCTTTTTCATTCACACATGTTTGAGTAACCCTTTATTATTAGTCTGTTTACATCTTCAAAAGTCTTAATACTCTGGTCCACCTTGTGATGTCATGAAGCAGTAGTTTTCAAGTTAAGAGAGTAGAGATTGGCAATTCTAGCGCTGAAATCATACAAATGATTCCAGTGAAGGTGTATGGAGTTTGTATTGTATTACCATATGACAAGGCTGAACAGAGTGCTTTCAGTTTGAGAGAAGAACTCCGTTAAACATGTGTGAATGAAACAAAACACAACTCCAGGTATGTTTGTGATGAGGAAACAGCATTATAACAGATCAGAAAATAGCATAATATTGGCCCTTTAAGTTAAACATATTGTCAACAAACTGCATCAGGTATAACAAGCATAAATAATAAGGGAAGTTTGGAATAGAGCTCCGAAGACAATAACTGTTATTTGCACAATAGACTCTCTCGTGCTGGGTGAAGAGGTTTTATTACTAGGAGAGAGTCCATAAAAATGTTAGAGTGACAATGATGCAAAGAAAAACTCCTGGTCTGTGGCTATGATCCACAGAGAAGTCTTCAGCCATATTTGCTTCATGTGGTTCAAATTTGGCAATACAAAAAAATAAAAATAAAAATAGAACAGATTGATTAGAAAACTTGTTAGGTGGTTAAGGTGCTGTCTAGAGAATTCATACAACCCATCAACCTTCAAACATTTTTTTAATCACTAATAACAGGTCAATCGATGATGTCATGTAGGCTAAGCTGCGGTATGGACGCTTGATACTCAATATGAGGTGTGTAGGGAGTTTCCCATTTTACAGGTTTCAAGTGGAATCAGATTCATTACAACATGCAGAAGTAAAGTAAAAGGTACATGCAGAAGTAAAGTAAAAGGTACTTTTCATTTGGTTTGAGAGGTTATTTTTACCATGTTCGTGGTAACATCCTGACTAAAGTTTTCGAGTTCAAGCTTCAGCTTTGAGCAAACAAAAGTAAATACACAAAATTCATAAGGAAAATTAAGAAATTGATTTGTATTGTTACTGTTGACCAAAATATGTATCATTTCTCAAATAAATATCACTACGTTTAACACTTTAACACATTAACACTTGTGTGAAAAACTTAAAAAAAATATTGTTAAACGGGCACTTAAATACTTTTACTTAAGTCGATTTTAGTGTGATCGTGTGATACTTTTACTTGAGTAACTTTTCACCTCTGTATCTGTACTTTTACTTAAGTAACAAACCTGCGTACTCCATCCACCACTGCTTTTTATAAGCTAGAAATCAGACCTCAAATTAGTTCATGCTCTCTAGGTGGTTGACAGGGTAGTTATACAGTAAAAACAAACCGAATTAAATGATCACAACAGTGCAAAAACTCTGAATTTAATAAGAATGTAAAAACAGCATGCTTCTAACAGAGTAGACCAAATAATTGTGGTTTAGTAATAAATTTCAGCTGTGACAAAATATGCATAAATCAATTACATCTTTACATCTAATTAATACTGTTGTGGGGAAAGTCAAATATTATACAAATCTAGGACCTTGATCTATGCAAAGCACATCCTAATCTCCTAATAGCCAATACTTAAGGAAACATACAAGTTTTATTTAGAATAGGCCAATAACGTGAAATTTTAATGTCTATATAATTATGTTTTTATAGCGTAAAAAAATATCCTGGGACATGCACTAAACAGCAAGTGTCAAATCAGTGATGTCAACAAACGAGCCCATCCTCTTCCAATGCAGCCTGCTTAGCTAGCTCATATGAATACATTATACTTCCAACGAAAGCAATCTGATAAAAATGGGTGGGCCAATTGATATTTTAGTCATTTTAAACATAAAGGTCACTTGTGTTGTGACTGAGATCGCAGGAAGGTAGTAGCAGAGCCGGGTAGCTAGCAGACGGACGCAGAGAGCCCTTACCTGATCCGTAACGCACAGTGTACAGTGTATTACCTTTTGCAGTGTCTCCAACGAGGAATCAAGACAGAAAGAGTATAAAGATTGCTGTTATTTGTCCATAAACCAATCCAAAATTATATCCAGGTGGTATTTTAGGCGCTGTGTTGAGGTACAGTGGCAGGTAGCGCCTCGGTGGCACTGACGCCGATTACACCTTCATGACGCACGGTGGCGTTTCAAACCACTTCCGCGTTACGGCAGGTCGTGAGAGTGAACGGGGTGACGTATGTGCCCCGCCTCCCTCAGTCTCCCTGCATCTTTTTGCAGCAGGTAAATGGACCACTACTTTAGGTGTATAATAAGATGCTTATAAAATCCAGAACAAATGTTTTATTCAGTTAAAAATAACAACAAAAAATTACATAGGAATTTTAAGGTTGGCATTTAAAGGCACACTGCGTAACTTTTCTGGTGTGGGGTCACCTGCTTGTCTCCATGGTGATGTTATTGCTTTCCCTGGAATGTTCCACAGTATAACTTATCTATTTTGCATTTATTAAATTGCTTGAGTTTTTATTGCTCAAAAATACCTTGAAAAACATGAACTCATACTTACTCTGGAACATTATACAAAGGAATAACATCTTAATAGAGACAAGCAAGTGTCTCTCCATCAGAAAAGTTACATATTGCACCTTTAAGAACAATATTCAGTAACAATGGTGGAAGAAGTTCTCAATTTTGTTACTTAAATAAAAGTACAGATACCAGTGCAAAAAGTACTGAAGTGAAAGTAAAAGTATCACATGAAATCACTTTTACTGAAGTAAAAGTATTTAAGTACTCTTTTAAAAATGTACTTAAAGAGGAAAAAGTAAAAGTACTTTGCGCATATTTTGAGGTCTTATAAGACTTCAAATGTATTGATTTTGATAAAGATTTGTGCTGAATTTTGTTCAACAAAATAATTTTTGTTTGCTCAAACTATGAACATGTTAAAAATTATTTCAAAATACTTTTCAGTCCTGTTCCAAAAGGCAGTGGAGTAGAAAGTACAGATACATGCTCTCAAATGTAGTGAAGTAAAAGCAAAAAGTATCCGGAGTAGAAATACAGATACATGCTCTCAAATGTAGTGAAGTAAAAGCAAAAAGTATCCAAGTAAAGTACAGATACTTAAAATGTATACTTAAGTAGAGTACTTTACTACTTTTACTTTGTTACGTTACACCACTGTTCAGTAATCAACCATTTTTAAGGCTATATATTCTGTATGCATCTTACTACTCAGAAACTAAATAGTTACCATTATATGTAGGTCTATGATGAGTATATGGTTTTTCAAATGAATATTACTGAAGTAGTCTTATTTCATTTAATAAAACTATCCAATAACAAAATTGCCTTATTTTTCTCAGATCACTGTGACTGTAAGACTACATTTACTGGCAGCTTTTGTTCATGTGTTTTCTTTGAGGATGACATCATGCTGTGTTATATAATACTAGTGGAGTGGACAGTCTATATCTTTGGCCTCCATTACTTCCACTCTGATGCTCACTAGAAAGCATCCAATGACAGAACAGTGTGTGACGTTACATAAGCACTGCACAGCTCTCTGCGTTTCATGAAACTACATGTTAATGGTAGTATATATGTACGATTGTTCTGAATTATTTTCTAAATATTCTGGGATCTCATGATGTTGTTCATGTTCATATCGAATACTGATTTCCTGATTTTTACTGAATTGTAATGTTGACATCAGAGGGCTGCCCAAGATATCAGTCCAATACTGAAAATGTAACCAATATTTGGCAACATTTTTTCTAAACTCACATGAAAAAATTTACTTAAGTAAAAGTATTAAAGAGTATTAAAATTTAAAAATGTACCTAAAGAGTAAAAAGTTTTCACGCAGATTTTGAGATCTTACAAGGCTTCAAATGTAGTGATTGTGATACAGATTTGTGCTGGGTTTTGTTCAGCAGAAAAAAATATTTTTTTTCCAGCATTTTTTTTTGTATATTTTTTGTTTGCTCAAATTATGAAGGTGTTACATGTAAACGCTCAGCCTTTCAGCAGGTCTCAAACGATAATAAAAAATACTTTTATTTTTCAATCATGTTCAAAAATGTAGTGGAGTAGAAAGTACAGATACCTGCTCTCAAATGTAATGAAGTAAAGGTAAAAAGTATCCAATTTAAAATCTACTTAAGTAAAGTACAGATACCTAAAATTTGTACTTAAGTACAGTACTTTACTACTTTTACTTCATTACCTTCCTTTATATCGAATGAATGAGTAAAATGGAAAAGGAATGTTTATGCAAACATGCTACAAACTATTTTAAATCCCAAATAAATACAAGTTTAAATGGGCTGTGCTATGGATTTTAAAATCTTAACACTGGTATCGTCAAGTATCGGTATATAGCCACAGTAATAAGACAAATATCAGATATCAGACCACCCATAGTTCCAAGCATTATTATCAACATAAACACAAAATGGGTTTGAAGCAGTTTTTATTAAAAGAAATTCACAGCAATTAAAAAGTGTAGCGCTTTGAAGAACCACGTAATATTTCACATCTTTATGTACAGTTACACCATTACATCCATAAGCTCCACTTTGCCTCCAGACGTCAGTAAGAAAATTAAACCATTTATTTGTTCAGCTTTTAATCAGTTTTAATAGCAGTGCATTTTATATACCCTTGTTTCCATCATTCACATACAACAGTTGACATGCAGCAACTTTAAAGTGCATTGCAAACTTTGAACTGGTGCAGAGTTGTTGTGGTACATTTTGGTTTACTTTATGATGGTAAGTACTTGGCTGAAGGAATTTTATGATGATGAACTACAAAATATAGCACTCATTTGAATATGTTACAATTACAAAGAGGTGGGCGATAGCGTTTACGTACAAGATAACGAAACGAAATGAAAAAAATATGTAGTGCATTGTTGAAAGCTGCAAAAAGTTGGTTAAAATCTTAAAAAGAACTTGTAATTTTCCAAACAAGGGTGTAGCAATTAAATATATCTGCATGTTTGTGGTCAATACGGTCCATGTATTCAAAAAAGTTCTTGGGAAACAAAAGAATACAGATATTTTTTGTAGTCATCTCACACCCCAGAAGTGAATTTCACATTTTTCCTATAGACTTTCAAAAAAAATAAAAAATAAAAATTGTATAAAAAGTTTGAAAGCTCGCTCAGGGCTAATCAGCAATGTGCTAACTAATGACAACAAAACCTGTATTTTTAATTTCAAATAAGTTTAAAAGTAAAATTTTAAATGTGTTTTCTGGACTTTAAAACAACTGCATTACGGATATTAGTTAGCATGTAGCTGGTTAGCCTCTGCGATGCTGTTAAACTCTTAATCTTAATAAGTCTTTGGGAAAAATGAATGGAAAATTGACTTCCGGAACCAGCGCGGAGTGTTGAGCTCCATACACTCCATGTATTGATTATAGTTATTGAGAGAATAAATACAAAGATACCTTCAGTCGTTATCGCCCACCCCTGACTGACACATTCTCAAGTGATAAATGCCATTAGCTTGCACTGCGTTGTTTCAGCTGCATAGTATTTTCAATAATATGGAATTAAAGTTGCAATTTTCTGATAACCGGAGTAAAGCCAAAGCAAACGACAGAAAGACACAAACTACAACAAGATTAACTTTTTAAAAAATTAAGCTCACTTTAACTAAAATGATTTATTAAATTAAGATAACGTTTCAAACATACATCCAAAACAATATCAAAAACATTGAAATTTGATAGCATGTTAAAATCTCGACAGCGTTTCCCATAGATTTTGTACAAATTATGGTGGCACAAATACCGTTTATATTAATAATTTTCTTTCATACGATTTGTGGAGTTTGAATGCCTGTATTTCATATTTAAGATGTCTTTTTGAACTTAGTTATTGTTTATATTAATGACAAGAAAAAGTGAGATTTTGTCATGTCCAGCCTGTGTTTTTTTAGGCTGTAGGGGGCCACCATAATCTGTTACATTAATGGAAACCTCTGTTGACAGGTTAAACAGGTTACGCTCGTACAGTAACACACTTAAAACCCACACAAACTAAAACGTCAAGATTTTAAACGAAAATAAGATTTAATCGATTATGTACATGGAAATTAAGTCAATGAACAAGCAGCAAAACAATAGTGTTTTAATAAGAAAGGATTCCCAGTGTTATATAGAGGTAGGTAGCAACAGGCCGTAGACAACCTAACCCTCCAATAATCTGACAGATCAACTGAAAAGGTCCGCTATGCAAGTTATCTGTTATTGCCTGGAAAGTTCCACAGTACGGCGTTAAGCTCATCTCCACGGAGACAGGTAGGTGACACCGACAGGCCAAGTTCCAGGCCAGATCTGTGGAGATAAGGACCCCCACACACTGTAAGAATGCATGTTTTTCAGTCAGCGATAAGACGACCTGTAACTGCCTGGAATATTCCACTATATGGCATTAAACTCCTCCACCTTCCATTCGTTCAAACAGATGGCGGACCGTTAACAGAAAAGTTACACAGCGAACCTTTAAAAAGCAAAACGTACAGTGACTTGTATGAAGTTACTTTGTTAGCAAATCAAGTTGTTATGTTATTAAGTCACAGCCCATTAACCACAGAGTCTCCAGTTTGATAACCCATTCACTTCTCGCGTCTGTACGGCTTTGATAACAGTACTGAACGGTGATATTTAGTGTGATAGAGCACTTGTTTGAAAACCTGAAAATGTGATTCTTGAGTTAGCACCAGATTAAAACAGTGGCTACTCTAGAGGCTGTTAAGACTATCAGACGTCTGCTACTGCAATGGATTTAACTTGGTCTTTAAGTCACATTCAGGTCAGTGCAATACTCATCATGACAGTGAAATAAAAACTGTAAGCTGTTGTTGTGACAATTATACGAATAAATGGTGTGTTTTGTGTGAATGAAAACAAAGATATACACATAACAATGTAGTGACAAAAATGTGTTGGAAGTTAACCCTGTGCAGAGATAGGATGAAATGTGCAAAACTGCTAAACAAAAACAGAAAAGTGACAAAAGTGTACTGTGTTTTAGTGTAGTGAATGAATAAACAACCATAAACCAACTACACCAGTGAAACTATCCCATGGACTTTACAGTGCTAATGTGTGCAATAAAACTAACGCTTCTCAAGCAAACATGTAACCCAATGAAAATCGCCGGTTCCTAAATGAAAGGCACCAAGGTACTAGCTTCAGTGTAGCTTCAAGGCTCCATCAGGTCCACTAAAAACGTACGCTGCTACATAGAGACAACCACACCCCACTATGATTATCACAGAACTAGAATTGCACACATAATCTAGAAACGCAACTTTAAAAAGGTGTCAAATGTTAAAATAAAAAAAAACTGTTTTAACATACTGCAGCTGCATACATGAGCTTACATTACCAGACGCTTTGATATGCACAGAAGGCCTTCCACATCTTCAGTATTTGCCATGTTTACGTGTGTACACCAATAATCGGGGGTCTAATTGATCAAACTTTACGTGGAATTCTTACTAAAAAGGCAGGGACAAAACTAGAGATGGACCGATCGGCTAGCGGCCTTAAATCTCCAATAAAGGAAGATATTTCGTTTTGGTTGAGCTGCTGCCTAAAGAATACGCTCAATGCTTTATTTTAACACTTGCGCACACACACATGCAGAGAGTTTGTAGTAAATTAAAATGATAGAATTTGAGGAAAATTATGACAATCTGGCCAAAAATAAGATTATTGGTGATCAGGTGCTCTGGATTATAAACAAACATATCGGCCATGAAAAAACCCATATCGGTCGACCTCTAGACAAAAGAAATTTCCACATACTTCCTCAAACTTGCCTACTTCTCCTCGCTGAAACCCGACACCCAGAGTTCAGAGTTTTCGGACCGGATTGCTCATTTTCATGTTTAGTTATCTTTTTATAACTCTCAAACTTAACATAGGAAGTCATGAACATAACACTTTTGCATGTTCACACGCTTTATAAACGACACCCTGATCGTTATCCGATTTAAAATAGTACAGATCTTAATCTGATGTGAGTAATCTGATTAGACAATACTTTCATATTGTATCCATCAGATTGTAATTTATAATGTAAATCCAGGCCCCTTCATCTGGGGTCTCATTTATAAAGCATGTGCAAGTACAAAAATGCTACTTTCACTAATAAGTTGTCTATTTATCGATCATAAACTTAATATGAAAATGAGCAAGCCGGTCCAAAAACTCAACCATGGACGTCAGAGCTTTCAGAGAAGTGAGCAATTTTGAGGAAGTTTGTGGAAATTTGTGTTTTGTCCCTATGTACACCTTCCGTAAGAATTCCAGGTTTTTACCCCAAGTTTTATAAATGAGACCCACATTTCCCATCATCAGATTTTTGGGCCATGTAAACGAAGCCAGTGTGAACCCTGTGTAAATGGACACAGAGTAAAAATGCTTAAGTCGGACCTTGCGATATCTGCCTCCTCTGACCTTGTGGCCTACTATTCTAATGGACTCCATATATAGTCCAGAAAACATAGCGCAGAACTAGGCCTGTCACAATAACCACCATAGCGACTTCAGTATATAAAAGCTGGATCTGTAATATTTTCATTTGGGAATTTTTGAGATTTTTTTTGTGGTACCATAGGATTTGCGCTGTAGGGTGTTGAATAAGTAACTTTATTCACTGATATAGATACTAACTGAGTTCTAGTGTTGCCATTTATATATTGCAGCTCATGTTTGTTGTTCTGAGACAGTTATCCACGTGCTTCCTGTGAATGTTAATGTTAATCTGTCTGTTACGGACCAATTACTTGACCAAAAACATTCATCATTCTAACTTTCTGTTAGTTAAATCAACAATTTTGTTTCAATGTTATATTTTTATGTAGCAATAGATTGCACTACAAATTTGGTTATCGCAATTAACCACAGAGTCACCAGTTTGATAACCCATTCACTTTATGGTACAGCTCTGATAACAGTACAGAACAGTGATATTTAGTGTGAGTTGGCTCCAGCAGTAGCAGTTAGATACTCTAGAAGCTGTTAAGACTATCGGACATCTGCTAGTGCGATGGATTTAAATTGGTCTTAAAGTCACTTTCGGTTCAATGCAATAGTCGTGACAGTTATATGAAAGCTGTTGTTGTAACATTTGACAGTTATGTTTTGTGCGAATTAAAATGAAGATATACACGCGAACAATGTAGTCGTCATGGTGACAGGCCTAGGCAGAACATGCAGAGAGCCGTGCGTCCCTACTCCACAAGCACTCTTTAAAACGTCAGTCTCTTTGCCGTTATAAACTCCTCTAGCTGCACCTTCCCACTTCCCATTAGACCAAAAGCGGGATACATGGTGCCGGAACAATCCACCGGCCGCTCATAAAGGCACCGCATGGAGTCCGCGTCGTAGAAGTACACTCTGCACGCGTCGTAATCCAGGCAGACTCCCATTCGCTGAGGCATGGGTAGGATCCGGCTCCCGTGGTCCCCCGCTGCGTTCACGGAGCTCATGGATGAGGAAGAGGAGGAGGCTTTGGGGATGAAGACTTTACCCATCCCCAGAGTGAGGAGAGTGAAGGGCTGCGATAGCTCGTAGCATGTGTCCTCACTGCCGCTGTCGTGTCCGCTGTCATGGTCATATCTGAGGGGCAAAAAAACAACGTAATTCAACATCCTGTAATAAATATATTAAAAATGCCTAGTACAACACAGTAGCCTTGGTATTTCCTGAGGTATTTTCCTGTGGTATTTTCCTGTGGTATTTTAAGGACGATATGATACCACACTATTTACCCGGGACAGCTCCAGTTTTGTCCCTGTCTGCTTGAAAATGACAGACAAATAACAGAAGTCCCTCAGATTATGACTGACAATGTTACAGGCTCTTTTCACAGTTTTATTTATACCAACCATCCCAATTTTTTTGAAAATCTGGTCACTCTAATCATATAGTAGTTTGTCCATTAAATAAATAAATGCAACACATCCAACGCAGTGAAAAAGTGAGTGGTCAAAAACAGTGCCTGCTTACGGTAAACTGGAGAAGCCAATTAACTGAGGATATATGAGCAGACAAATGATGACCTTTATGAAAGTGTACACGAGCACTTTTCTACACGAGGGTCCGCCATCTGCTCGTCTCCATGGAAATGTTCTTGCTTTGCCTGAAATATTCCATAGTATGACATGGAATGACATAAAAGATAAGCAGGTGGCGAACACCCCACAAGAAGTTACATAGTGCAGCTTTAAGACTACACGCAGACATGGATACGTGAGGGGCAGGGGTTTTGAGCCATGAACAGCGAAGTAAATGATAAATTAATGTTGAAATCTTACAAAACAACTGCAGGTGTTTTTGATGAGTGCACATTAAAAACACCTGGACACTGGACATGCTTAAAATCTCAAACTCACATTTTGCATAATACAAACGTATTAAATTAAATAAACCACTTAGACTGCATACAAACGCTACCAGTCAAAAGTTTGCACACACCCTCTCGTTCAATGTTTTTTTCCTTTTACTACTTTCTACATTTTATATGCATACAGAAGACATCAGATATATGAAGTAAGATATATGGAAGTATGTCAAAGCATATGTAAAGAAAAAAAGCTAAAATAAATGCTGGAGGGACTATGTCTCTCAGCTGGCCTGGGAACGCCTTGGAATCCCACCGGAGGAGCTGGAGGCCGTGTCTGGGGTGAGGGAAGTCTGGGAGTCCCTGCTTAGACTGTGGCCCCTGCGACCCGGCCCCGGATAAGCGGAAGAAAATGGATGGATGATATTTAACTTCTTTTCTTTACTACAGAAGTCCACACATCTTAATTCATATTTCTTTTTCTTACTACAGAAGTCCACACATCTTAATTCATATATTTGATGTCTTCTGTATGGACACAAAATATAGAAAGCAGTAAAAATAAAAAAATAAAAAAAAAACACTGAGAATGAGAGGGTGTGTCTAAACTTGACTGGTAGCGTATGTCCATGGCCCCTGCATGTCGTCTTGTCGTCTTCTGTGCTTGACTGCAGTTTACCAGGTGAGAATGGAGAGCTTTGTGTAAATAATCCTGTGATGTAAGAGCAGCTGTGTAAACCTGTAAAGAGCTTAACGTGTGACGGAGATGAACTGTGTATGTTAAGGTCAAGCATGCAAACGAGTGGGGCTCGAGCTCACCAATTACCAAAAAGCATTTATAATAATTATTTCAACATTTTACCGTTTCATTTTTCATTATCCTTGCAAATTTTACACAATTTTTCCGTTCTTGTGTTTAACTAGCTTATTTTATGATATCAATTGAAACGAGAAACAAATTTCTACTTAATGTTGTGTACAATGCTTGAAGGTAACGAAGTAAAAGTAGTCAAGTACTACATTTAAGTACAGATACCAAAAAAATTTACTTAAATACATTGTGTACAATACAAAGTGGATACTTTGAACTGGAAAAATAAGGTACCTGCTCTCAAATGCTTTTCCAGTTCAAAGTATTTTTTATTATTATTTGAGACTTGTACTTGTACTCAATTTTGTTACTTAAGAAAAAGCACTTCTTCCACCACTGGTTGTGTATTATTTATACATATGTTGGTACCAATTTAATTTAGTTCATTAAGTAGGTACTAAGCCTGAATCATTCTTAATAAAGAGGTTTGCGTATTCATTTAAAGTAGTTACCAAATCAGGATCATTCTTAATAAATGATTTGTTCATTGTGAATTAAGTCTTTTTTCATGCTTATATAAAAGGATCATTAAAGTGTAGTTATTATAAAGTGTTTAATTTATAATAATAATAAAGTTCACACAGTCCCATCAGTCAGTTTTGTCAGTTGTTTGTTTTTAATGAATATAATGATTACTAATATTTATAAGCATTTGGCCAATAAAAAACATTTAAAACAGCTCTTACCTTGGGCTACTGGTGTCTCGTGGATTATGAAACCATTCCAGAAGCTTTGAGTCCGACGCCACACCGACTTTAACCATGAAAGAGTACGGTTCAACTCTAAAGGCCCAGAAGTGTCTACAAAACAAAGGCATTTCACTCCTTATTAACCATCATCTATCTTAGAGTGAAGAATTCAATCACAACAGACAAACCTAATTCATTAATGCAGTTAAAAATAATATATGATCATACAATAAACAATATTTGCACTTAACATCGGACTAATTAGGCTGAGATGACCCTCTTAAATGAATGCATGAGGTTTTGTTTACACTTTAAAGAAGCATTAGCTTCAGTTCGTCAGAAGAGGGGGCTGCACTAACCCTAACCTGCTGTCTCAGAGGTTTGTAGTGAAACAGGGCTGTGTGCGGCAAAATCCTGCTACAGATAGTCTTCCCGAATATGTTTCTCTTACTGTAATTCTACAGTAATGGTGCATAGTAATAGTTTTCAGCCATTTCATATGATTTCAGGAAAATTCTCAAAACACTGGCAGAGCTTCTCATTAGAGCTCATATTATTTAAAAACTGTCCTGTAATAAAATCATATCCTACAAGATTATAAAAATGGCTTGTAAATATTGTAAAAATTGATGATGATGATGATGATGATGATGATGATGATGATGATGATGATGATGAATGAGATGATGATGATGATGATGATGAATGATGAACATGATGATTTTATTTCAAGCACTGATCTAGGATCTTTTTTTCCCCTTTGTGGACAAGTATGAAAAAAGATGTACAAGTACACTCTGAATGCATCACATATTTAGTCTCTGGACTAAAGTCTTTGTCAAAAGGGAGTGGGATGAGATAACGCTTATTTATTCCCTCCCCTGGGTTATGAATGTAAAACACATTTATAGTATGTTTCCTGTACTTGCACAATAATTATAAAGTCACACAAATCTCATAATATCAATATTGTCAAAAATTCAAATGTATATATCCAAGAAACAGCAGTTACAGCAATGGTTCATAACAATAATGAAATAACTTAAGCGTAAAGCCCCTTATAGCTCGTTATACTGTGAAAACACAAATTTAAGAAAATGCATAAAATCTAATTAACACTTGTGCTGCTCCCCAAGACTGTTCCACTGTTTGACACTACACACACTTCAAAGTTATTTATCAGATTAGAAAATGAAATAATATGGAAACAAAATTAAAATTAACCAGTAAAGTGACTTTTTTTTGTTTTACCAAGTTTGCAATATTTTGTAAATAAATGTGTAGTTGGTGCTCTCAAAACTGGTAAATTGCCTTAAATCTCTAGCAAGATTTCTTTTTCTTGTAATTAACCTCTGCAGCCTTAACCAGACCTGTGCTTACCTTATAGTCCGAATAGGTTCATTAGGTCATACTTTATGTTCTTATGTACCTTGATAGTTTCGGCTGTTGCTCGACTGTGCCCTCCAGAGAAGTGTAATGTGTCTGATGTGTCTGGTGTGTCTGGTCAGCTGATGCTTACCTTCCCTGAGAGATTCCCGTGTCTCCAATGATGTAGTCCAGTCCGATGTAGCTCCCGGTCTGGACTCTGTCTGCAGCCAACAGGAAACCCATCCCAGCCACGCTCTCCACCAAGTCCCTCCTCTTGTTCAGAACCAGGCGCTCAGTGCTGAACCCACACTTATCATTGAACAGGAACCCAAACGCTGGAAAACACAAGACAGACGTGTGAAGAAAATGAAGTAAGGGAGGCACGTAGTTTCATTTATACAACACAAGAGGGCAGTATAACTACATTGGTAATGCTTAAGGGACCAAGTATTTACGGCCAAGTAAAAGTAAATTACATAATAAGTACTGATGAATACATTAAGTACTTTATAAATAAACATTTTTTCCCAGTAATCCAATTAGTTGTCACTTGCATTATTAGCAATAGACGAGTTTGTACATACACTATAATCTTAAAAAAAAAACATTTAATCGATCTAGCCTAAGAAGAATGTGGTGTGTGAGTGCTGGTGGTGGTCAGAGGGGCTGATGGTGTAGATTGGCAGCCTCGCTTCCATCAGTCTACCCCAGGGCAGCTGTGGCTATGGTATTATCTTACCACTATCAGGAGTGAATGAAGAATCCAATGCTACACCTTTGAATTAATACAGTACATTTTTGGACACTCAAATGCATAATTAGCATTCTGACATTAGTTCACGATATATAGTCAATCTACATATAGTTGCTCTTAAACTCATTTAGACCCATTCCTTTTGTGCACAAAACAATCCGGTCAAAACTTTAACTGAAATAAAAACAAGTTACTCGGCCATCATCGGTTTATTTAGATGCAAATTAAAACCAGCTGGATCTAGGACAACTAAACAATTATGCACATGTTTATTCAGTTGTGCAAGAATGCTGAGGTTGGAGAAAAAAGCCAAGCGTGTTTGAGGGGTCCTGGAAATCGTAATACAACAAGGGCAGCAGAATTTAATCAAAACCACAATAAGAAAATCTCTAAAGTTGCAAATGTTGAGGTTAAATAAACTAAATTTCTGTCTAATTCTGTAGAAGTCCCTGTAGTTTGGACATTTTGCTTGTCATGGCTCCAGGTTTCCCCATTTCATCCAAAGATCTGAGTTGCAGAGGGTTGAAAAAGTCGCTTCTGTGGCCAATTATTGCTTCATTCTGATATTTACTTGTTGCAGCTCATGCCACTTAATCCCAGTAAATCATTTTTTTTCCAAATAGACAGCATCATTATCTTGCATTATTGTTATTGTATCAGTGGCATAAAGTAGTTTCAGTATTATCGTTTATCGCAGTATCCCTCTCTAGCAATATATCATGCTTCAAAATTTGTTATTGAGACAGCCCTAGCCACAAATATTGAATTTAAACATTTACATCATCTCCTCCTCTCAGTACTGCGTGTACATGAGTCTGTACATGTGTCGGTGCGTTTCCTGCCTCTCAGTTTCACCGTGACCTGAAATTCCAGCTCATTACTGACACAGACCGAGTCCATCCACAGTGCCGCAAAGCCCAGAGCCCAGAGCAGAGGAATGTGGAAAAACAGAGTAAACAAACTGACAAACAGCGTACCATGGGCTCTTCAATCTGTTGAGGAAACGACGTTATGACAGAGATCAGAAAACAACATAGAGGACACTCATCAAAAACATACCTGGAGTTGTGTTTTATTTCATTCACACATGTTTAACACACAAACCCTGCATAGTTCGGCTGAGTTCTTTTCTCAAGCAGGAAGCACTCTGTTCAACCTTGTGATGTCATGCGGTAATACAGGAAGTGCCCCACTGTATTTTTACACTCCTTCACATGAATTATTTGGGTAATTCACCTTTGGAATTGCTCTCTGCTAAACAAAAGGTAAAAGGAGCTTTTAACTTGAAAACTACCGTTTCATGACATCACAAGGTGGAACAGAGCATTTTGAGCTTTGGAGATGTAGACAGACTAATAATGCAGGCTGTGAATGAAAAACACAATTCCAGGTATGTTTTTAAGGAGGTAACACCATTATAACATGGTTTAAAGCTCAAATTTCAGTCAGTTTTGCATAATATAGGACGTAATGTATGAATGATGACTTTCCATAATACACAGACACAAAGCCCATTTCTGGATTAGAGATGCATTGACTTTAAGGGTCACTGATGGCTTAATGATGAAATAATAAACTAATTTATCACCTCATTATTATGCCAACAACAACTTGCATGCCAACAGTGCACTTCCTGGTTTGAAGAGGATAAAAACACATAATTAGATGCAGATAGTGCACAGCATTTTTGACCCTAAGAGCTGCTTTTAAAATGTGTGGGGTTTGCATGTTCTCCCTGTGTCTGGGTGGGTAAGTCCTGACCAAGACTAGCTCAAGATCTGGAGATGGGTCCCACTGCTCCTGACAGGTTGCCCCAGCAGCACTGAAGGATGGGTCAAATGCGAGGACACATT
>KN476588.1:27527-46617 GCA_000787095.1 Periophthalmodon schlosseri
CCTGCTCTTTGTTCTGTTTGATGAGTTTAACAATTGTCACTGTTAGCTTTTTGGAAAACAAATGCCTGTCAAATGCTGTCTTTGCTCATGCTTTTATTAAGAATGATAAGTCTTAGTATTTACTTAAAGTGTTAGTAGCAAAAGACGACCTGTCCGCCTGAGGGATTACACAGGCATCGTGTTAGGATTAGGTTATTAAGTACTTACTAAGCCTGAATCACCTATTTGTGCATCACGCATCATTTGTCATTAAAGGGCCTGTACCCAATTTTTTTCCCCCAAATTGTTTCTTGCCCCATTACAGATATATTGTATAAGCAGCTCGTGAGGTCAAAATAGTACCATCACAGAGTTATGAAAAGCACTTGTTAACTCATCACTGTGAATAATCAGGATGCTCGGAATGCATGAGGTAAGTGAGAAATAACTTTGGACCTCTGCCAACCATTAAATTAAACTAGTTCTGCAAAAGATCACGTACAGCACCTTTAACTCTTTGTTCATGCGTTATTAAGTCTAATTAAAGTGTATTTTTTCTGTCACACAGGAGCGTTTGTTTACCCGCTTTACACGCTTCGACCACTTCCTGTAGCCTTCCTCAGAAGGCTTGCAAATTACACTACACCACTTCCCTAGATGAGGTGGCTACAGAAAATAGCCGAAACATGTAAAGCAGGTAAACAAACCCTCTTGTCTGTCAAAAACAATCGCTAATTCGAAGTTTAAAACTGAAGGCATAATAACTACACTTTAATTATATTTTAGTAAAGGTTAATTATAAGTGTTGCCAAGAAAATGACAGGATCCTGCAGGTCAGATCCATAGTTTTCTTCATATTTCACTCCAAAGCCTGAGTCAGCCCTTACCTCAGTCTGATTGATGAGAGTCTCCAGATCAGTAATTTGAGCTCGGACCTGGTCCTCTTTACTGATGAGGTAATGGATACTCTTTGCCAGCTTTTCCTATGGAGAGAATTAACATATACATTTTTATATAAATTTGAAAGCAAAACAGCAAAACAGGCTTAAAACACGGTGTCTCTACAATAGGGATGGGTCATTTTGACAATGTATATCTTTACTTTTCATCGGATTATCCTGATGCCAAGCATCCAAATTTGACTACAATGAACCTAAACCAAAACATTTACAGGCAAAAGTATTGTACGTGTAAGTGGTTGGACTGTAGATTGTACTACCGTAAAGACATGTTTTATTTCTATGTTTCAGCAGCTCCTTTGCAGCCTTCTTTATTATAAACAATATAGTTGCCATTTTGAATATCTCTAAAACATCTGAGGCTATGACTTCTAAAAGAGTTTTAGGACATTTCCCAGAAATGAACTTCCAAACCCAATAAAATTTAATTAAATATTAAAAGGGGCAACTGTTACAAGAAAAGCCAATTTCAACAGATTCATTCTGGGCAGACACAAGTATGGACAATTGCTTATATGGATGCAAGTATCACATTTTTTTTTCCTTTGGTCCCTTGTGTTGTTCAGCTTTGCTTTTCTTGTACCGATATTTTTTCAGGTTTTATTGTAAAATAAACAAAATATTTAACAGGGCAGCATGATTTTGGACAAAAAGTATAATTGCAATTTTGACAAGTTTTGCGATGGCGATTAAATTTGCTATGCATGTTTACAATGTGCACGCTGAAAATAATTCTATTTTTTAAACCACTCCAGGAGCATTAACATTTGAGACAAGACTACAATCTGAACTGATCAATCCAATACAAGACATAGTTGGAGAGGTCTAAACTACAGGTACATGATTTCAATAGAAAAAAGACAGGATTTTTGCAGAGGACATTCTATTTATTATCAAAATGACTGCAGCCTTCACAAATTGAAAACACAAATTGCGATTTTGATTCGGTCGTGATGTGTTGTGCAGCGCCAATGTTTAGTTAATCTACTGGAAAAAACAAAAACACTGAGGACAAACCACAGTACATCTTGAAGTGTTCCCACCATGTAAAGGTATAGATTACCAACAAGTACAAGTACAGGTCATGCATCAATATTTCATGAGTGTCACCTATCAGATGAACAGGGGGCTTAAAAACCCATAAGGAACAGGCAGAAGCAAGGAGCCTATTGTTTTCTTGTTTCTTTTTGTAATACTAGACAAAAACCTGTCAGATTAGGATTAGGATTAAGTTCTTCAAATTATTTCTTACATTTGCTGGGGTAGTACCTGTGGTAAATATTTATCATAGTTTACAATCAACCAGCTGTTTATGGGAAAAAATACAGGAGGCACGAGGAAGGCATTTTTCTGACAGTTTAAACCTTAAGTAAACGAGTTGTCATTTATTTTTATTAGTCTAATCATAACAAGGGACAAAACCTCTAAATTGCACATTATTGCACAGTGCAACATTATGGTTGCTAGATACAATTACAGATACAGTTAGAATGACCTCTGTACATGTCATATCTGCTGCCCATGTCCAACCGGAAGTAAAACAATAAACTTCACCAAAAAATAGGCAACACTTTTAGTATCTTAAATATAATGATGCTGACCATGTTTTAATGAAATGAGTAGTCTAACCTGTCATATGGACTTTAAAACTCTGAAAATCAAGCGCTCAAATATAAAAAAATGTGATGTAATGTTGTACCTTGAGGATCTTGTACGCGCTGCTCATAGACGTGACTTTGTGGTTGGCGTGAGACCCTCCCAGTTTACACAGGTGACACACGGGACGCTTACAGACCTCACAGTACATGTTCACCTTCTCCATCTCATGCTCCGGGCACATCAGCACCTGACAATGGAAAACAAAAAAATATTATACAAAAACAATTCATCAAGACGCAGACACAAATGTCTTCAGTGTTAATACATCACATAATTGGAAACTGTATATTCATACGTGACAAAATGAAAAACTAACACCGTTTCCAGTTTTAGTGTAAACGAACTAATATTTGCAGCTTTTTCTTTAAAACAGTCAAAAACGGTGTGTGCTGACTCCAGTGGCCACTGCAATTTCAAGTACTACGTGACATCACACAGGACTGCCCTGATTACAGTCAGGTGTTTCTGATTTCAAACTCTACCCCTGCAGCCAGATGTTTGTAGTGTGGATACCCGTTTGACAAATAACACTGTTCCTTATACCTCAAAACCCTGCATCTCCTCCCCCCTTACTCTGCCCTTTAGTCCTCCAGGTACTGCCCAGTTTAGCAGCTCTATTTGAAATGTGGTTGCGGGCAGTTTAGGGATTTGGTCTCACTTTAACAAATTGCTAAACAGATCTTGCCTTGGGTCTGAAGTTAGTCGTCGGCCCCACATACTCGTGCTGGGCTTTGGGCGTTCCCCAGGGGTGGTGCAGTTTGAAGCACTCGTTACAGAAGCTGGCCTTACAGTCCATGCAGCTCTTGGTCGCCTCCTGCAGTTGTGGAGGTTTGCATAGGTTACACATGATCGCCACAGCTGCCCGGGCCGCCTGACGATACCGCTCTACGATGCTCTCTAGTGTGAAGTTTCGGAACAACATGCTGATGCCACGTTCGCCCAGGTCTATGTCGTGTTGGCAGCCCGGGCAGGGGATGGTGGTGATGCGGGGGGTGACTGAGCCTCTGCGCCAGCCTGGAGAAGACACTGAACCTGGGGGAGGGGAGGGGAAGATGGTACAAAGTTACACAGTGTTATGTTAAAAAGGGAGAGATTTGGTAGTCCAGGTCTGAATCCTGTCTAAGGCCCTATTTTGAAATGCATAAGTAGTTCAAATTGGTTCCTATTCATTTATACTACTAATGATTAGTTAAGCTAAATATATTATGCCTGTACAACTACTTATCCATGGGTTTCAGAATGATGAAAAATTAGGACAGTTGCCATACAATTTACTAAAAACATAATTTAAATGGTGAAAAGTCAAGCCCAAAAAGCCCCAAAAGTCACCTACAACAGGAAGCTGAAACCCATGAATACTAAATATGGGACTGTTACGTGGCGATGTCATAGCTCTACTAAATTTTAACCTGCTCCAATGCAGTTTTATAAAATTTGATGGCACATAATCAACAAGTGTAGAATTCCCTGGTACAGTTCATGAAATGCTTTTAAAACATAAATTATACAACTATGTGTCTCATTTTAATACAAGCGTAATACAAGAATTAGGTACACCCACCAATATTTAGCAGGAAACTTTGTCTGAAACCCACAGATAGGGCCTTGTTCTGTCCCCTGATGTGTCTTTAATTCATCAGGAGGTTCAGAGAAAGGGCAGAAACAAATTTAGCACCGTTTCCATAGCAATTGATACTATAAAAGTAGTCAAAACAGTGCCTCTAACTGAAGCTCAAACACATGAATTTCTGATGCCTGTCTATAGAACTCAGAACAGGTGGTACCTTGATGTCACACTTAACAGTCCCATTTTTACAGACTTTAGGCAATAACTAATGGACATCCAATCTCCATATCATTTAAAATAGGGCCTCAGTTACATTGCATTGCACTGTTCTCACTCTATTACACTATTACTATAAAAGGTATGGGCTATGGGGCACATCAACAGTGTTTTTATAGCAGTCAAATAACAAGGAGATAATGGTGATAAGGACTGTTTGAGAGGTTTTGGGGAGATGCAGAGAAGTTATGGAAGATGTGGTCTCCTTGAATTTGTAAAGAATGCAATTTTGTCAAACACTATTAAGCCATTTTAGACTTACTAGGAGTCAAAAGTGCTCACACTGATCTGGACAACAGCAGGTGATGAATTTAGGTGGAAATAACACATGCAAATCTATGCATTTTATTTATTTTAAGAAACATTTTAACAAAACAAGACAAACAAGACACAGTACTTCACTTGTTACTTTGTCCTGCCAAAGTAACAAGGCAACAGTCAGTCACTATGTTTACATGCACACCAGGAAAACCACACTTCTGCCCAACTCGGATTATAACAGGATTTCTAAATGGCATGTCAAATCTGAGACCAACTGGACAGGGCTGTACTTGCTTAGAGCAGCATTTATCATTTGTCAGTTTCACAATCTTGTAATTTCTTCTTCTTCTTTGTCAATGTAATGATTGTGCTGACAAAAAGCTAAAAAAAAATTATTCCATCATGACTAAAACTATGAAACAAAGAGACTAACCAAGTAGAGACTAAATTCAAGTTCCCAATAAAAGAGTTCAGTTTTAATGTATTCCTTTTCAATTGTGCTCAAACCAGATCATATGCAAACTAAAAAAGAATTAATTGACGGTTGACAAAAACTGTTCAAAATAAATGCTGTTTTTAAAGAATGAATGTCAGATATATTATTTATTCAACATTATTGCATTTTCATAGTTTTTTTTAGCTTTTTGAGAACTCTATTTCTTATGCTAGTTTGCAGCATGTCTGTAACAAAAATAACTTCCCCTCGGAGATGGATAAAATTAACCATAATAATGATTATGAGCATTTAAAGAAAGTTCTAGCACTTCCTGGACTTTGTATCCCCTAGCCCTGGTTCTGAGGTAATTTGGCTTTTCAAATCCAACTATAAATCAGACAGTGAGTGTAGTCTGAGTATTCGTGCGCATGTTAACACAGTGAATGACATTAGGTGAACTAAAACAACAATGTGTTCACGTCACAGGTGCAAGCAAAGGGGGTGATTCAGCAGCAAACTCAATTTTACAAACTCAAAAACGACACTAAAATTAAAACAAGCTTCACGTTTTTGAGGGACAGGGGAACCAAGGAGTGCTGGATTTATGTCTGCTTGTGTGCCTGCATTTCCACTTCGTCTCCTCGGACCTGAAAATTCAATCGAACACTCCTCAGGTATAGGCAAAAAAACAACACAGGAAATGATATCCAACAACACTTTGCAAAAGGAGGAAAAAGCAGTGGCCAAACAGCAAAGCAAAACTCTATGTAGCCGTGTGCATGCTGTGAGGACTGAAAATGAACTAAAGAGTGAGCGTGAGTGAGTGAATATGCAAATGGACTACAGTTAAATACATTAGAATCTGCCTAATTAATTCAAAATGATTAAAACGTGACTGATGAAGGATAATTTAAAATAAATGGGAATGTTAAAATATATAATGCATGAAATTTGTCGTGATTTTACAGCAGAAACAGTAGCTACGAAAGGAGAAATTTTACAACTGAGAATAGTTTTATGACACTTATTTTTTTACTTTTGTTTAGTATAAAATTCTGAAGTAACAATACGTCTACACAAGTATGATTTTAGCTACTCCAACGACAATAAGTAGGGCAATGAGACAAATGAGAAGATTAGAAGGTTATATACATGCTTGTTTTTTTTTCCAATTGGTACCAAAACTGTACACTAACATTCCAAACAATTACTCAGAAATGGAGTAGCATCTAGAATAGAGTTGGGTGCTATAGCAAAAATATTGATAGTCTATTCAAATTTTTCATATCTCCAAAACAATTACACCTTTATCTAGATCGGGAAAGGTATAATCTTCCAAACAAGGGTATAAAGACATTTCTGTGTGGTTAATTTAATAACTTTATAACTCGTGTCCGATTCTTAAACCTAAACCACAAAATGTACAGGCCTGTCTTGGCACATTTGTGATGGATTGCCTTGTTTCATCTAAATGTTTCTTTTGGGGTAATGAAAAATCTCCCACCGCTACCATTCCTACCGCTGAAGCAATTTCCTGGTTCTCTACTTTTCGCTTGGGCCTAGGGCATTTCGATCCATTGGTTTCAGAATGAGGAAAAGTTAGAACCGTTGCCATGGCAGTTAACAATGTATATCAAAAGCAATCAATAAACTATAAATATATCAATAAACAAAAGCTGAGACCCATGAGTATAGCGCTGTTCTTAGCTTTTGTCGCCATCATTTTAAAGTCGTGTTATTCTAAGTGTATCTAGGTATGTCTGCAGTCCTGTGTTTGAGACAGAGCAGGTGGAGACAGAGGCGCCAGGGGCAGAGTGAGTTTGTGCTGATGCAGGAGTCTGAAAGAGACGAGTCACTGCAGCTGCTCCACTGCTGAGTGTGAGGGTGGAGGTTACATTTTTCACTCATGTCATTTTGAAGTCATTAATACTACAAATTACGGGTGGCTGAAATTGTAATGTAGCATAAAGATTCTACAGCAACTTAATGTGCCGTACATTTGAGATTTGACAAATTCTAACACATTTGTTTGTACAAGAGTCTCTAATGTCTTCTATCAATTACTCTTTTCTTTAAAAAACAACTGTACATGTTGTTTTTGGCATTTGTTGAATCACTGAATAGGTCCACTGAGCATGTCTAATTGCTGCATTACTTAGCAAAATAAAGAATATATTTAAGAAGCTTTACAATTACAGTTGCCATGAAAATTATCTTAAAAAGGAGCCAATGAACTGCGCATAAATGTTCTTTAAATGAAGCATGAAGTGGTCCCTGAGGCGTGAAGTTATAATAGAGAAGCCAGTCAAAAAATGTAGCAAGCCTCAACATCTAGTGAGTCTTCAGAGTATGTGAGACGCAGAACTGTACTGTTCTTAAAGGGGCAGCACCCAATTTTCTTCCATATATTTGAGCAAAATGACCTTGCCCCATTAAAAGACATTGTATAAGCAGTGCAGCAATGTGTGATTAGCATGCTAGTTGTTGTGAGCTTTATTCCCACGGCTAAACTTCGCACCGGTCTCTGAAACTTGTGAAGGATGCTTATAAACTCATCGCAGTGAATATTTAGAATGTTTGGAACACGTAAGATGGGTGAGGAATAACTTTGGACCACTGCAAATGGTTTAAAATGAACTAGTTCTGTTTTTCATGCTTTTGAGATGGTAAAAATCAGTTACAGTGCCTTTAAGAAAACTTTTAAGCTTTAATTACAATATTTATGAAGAAAACACAGAATTGGCAAGTTAGCATACAAACTTAAACAGGCAAATTCCACTGCATTCCCAATTCCTAGGAAACTTCCACCAGCTGCTAAATGAATGTTGGCAATGTTGGTTCCTTATTTGGCAAGTCTAATATTGCCGGCTACGTGCTGCACCCTCTGCCAAAATACCAAAGTCTAGGGAAGTATTTAAAACAATTTCTGCTAGTTTTGTTTGGGAGTTTTAGGGCTAGGGTTAAAAGCGCTCTAAAAGATTTTTCATTTCTTATAGGTCCTATATTACGCAAAATGGATCTTGTGACCTTTACACCATGTTATGAATGCCGTTTCCTCATCAAAAACAGACCTGGAGTTGTGTTTTGTTTCATTCACAAATGTTTGAGTAATCCTGGTTTATTAGTCTGTCTACATCTCCAAAGCTCAAAAGACTCTGTTCCACGTTGTGATGTCATGAAGTAGCAGTTTAAGTTAACAGCCACCTTTACTTTTTGTTCAGTAGAGATTGGCAATTCCAGGGCTGAAATGATCCAAATGATTCTACTGAAGGTGTATGGAGTTTAAAAACGCAGTGGAGCGCTTCCTGTATTACCACATGACATCACAAGGTGGAACAGAGTGTTTTCTGTTTGAGAGAAGAACTCAGCCGAAATATCCAGGGTCTGTGTGTTAAACAGGTGTGAATGAAACAAAGCACAACTCCAGGTCTAAATATCCAGGTCTGTGTGTTAAACAGGTGTGAATGAAACAAAGCACAACTCCAGGTCTGTTTGTGATGAGGAAACAACATTATAACATAGATCCGAAAAATAGCGTAATATGGGACCTTTAAAAAGGTTCTGTACCAGATTTTTAAAAAATGTAATAAAGTCAAATTTCCCCAGTACAGATATAATGTTTAGTACTTGAAAAGCACTTATAAACTCCCTGTGAATAATTAGGATGCTCGCAATGTGTTCGGAAAGTGAGGAATAACTTTGAACCACTGCCAACAATTTAAAATGAATCCTTAAAGTATAAATTGTACTTGCTCATGCTCAGTGGACCTTTATTTTAGTCTATTTCAGCCTATACTAAAAGTCTGTATGTGAGCATTGACAGGGCTACAGCTAATTAAGAGAAAGGGGGTAGAACCAAACTAAGGCATCACTCACAGGGTTTCTATGGCAACACTGTACTCACTACTATAGCTACTGAAACCACGAAGCCCACGTCTACCTCGGCTCCCCATCGACCTTCGGACTGAGGCTGCAAGCAACGGACAGATATGCAAAATGTGAATCAAAACAAAACAATGCAAAAGTGAAGTGACATGAGTGAGATTTGATCATCCAGAAATAAAACATGGCATGGCATTTAGAAACACAGCCAGAAAAGAAAACAGATATTTGCAATTTAAAGCAGTGAAAACAGTTAGTCAAGAGGCTGGAGATGTTGATTGTTGACACAGACCAACAACAGCACAATTTAAAACAGATAAACTCACGTCACATTATAACATTGTAAAAGAACACAGTTTAAAATGGAATGGAACTTTTTAGCCAACCAATAAGTTCACGTGACGATATAACATTGTAAGAAGAACCTGTTCTTTTAAAATGGAGGTGGACAGGTTGGAATTTTATGGGATAATTTGCATTTTTTAAAGCCACAGTATGTAACCTTTTAGTCAAAAACAGACTAGAATAAAAGTTTTGTTTTTTGTTTTTTTTTATTTTGTTTTTTTTTATTGCACTGAAAAACAAAAACATGCGTCCTTACTGTGAGCGGGCTTGCTTCTCCACAAACATGACTTATTTGGTCTGGCCTCCCCCTGCTGCTTGTTTCCATGGAAATGTTCCTTTGGCTCTAATGTTCTACCGTACGATATAAAATAAAACCACTCCATCTCAATGGAGAATGTTCCAAAGTATGGTTTTAACTTTTTATTTCCATGGAATCATGCAGGTGACATGCCATCTCCAGAAAGTTTCATACTGTACCTTTTGTCATTATTGCTCTGTAATTACATTTAATTATCAACATGAAACAAAAAACTGATAAAGCTCAATGTCTCCTCTGACAACACAAATGAGCTAAAACTAAATATACATTTTCACTATAGCTTCAAATTTTTGTTGTATTATTTAACTGCAAAAGGCAAAATTGTTAAACAGTTAAAAAGGACTTCATTTAGATTAATAAGGCAAGTCTGTGCACCCAATCTTTTACAGCAAATGATAAAAGTTCAACATTTGTAGATTTTCTATTGGAACAAACATGCACACATTCCAAACATAATGAATGCTCCAAAGATTTATAGTGGCGTCTGACCTCCATCTGAAATTACGACTTGTTCAAATTGAAATCCCACCCATTATTGACTAGCACACGTCGGACATAATTAAAAGGGCTTCTCAGCGTGTTCGTCCAGAAAGGTTCATCCGCTCTGCCCCCTGATAAATATAGCCTTAAGTCTCCCCTCTCAGACCCTTCCCATAATCCCGTCATTGCTGGAAGGAAGGTTACATCACTATGACGACCAGCATATGAGATTTCTAAGTTTGTAAGTAAGTCCTGCTGCTTAAAGAACTAAAATTATGGATTTTTCAGGCTTTTTAACTCTGAATACATTTGGACAGCATTTCAAATAGACTTTTTAGTGTTACAAACTTAAATTTTCATGTAATAAAGAAACTGTGTCTTGTGAAAGTACAGATAGCCTATGTTGTAAAAACGACAGTGACGTGTGCTGTTTGCATTAAATTATGAAGCGTTTTTATCATCAGTGAACCAGGAAGTAAGGCTGGTGCACTGTTAGCATGCTAGTTGTTAGCACTAGCACACACTAGCAAAACTTCACTCTAGCCCCCGAAAGTGGTATGAAGCAATACAAATAAGGTTAAAAACAATAACGGCAAGGTATACTATTAGAACATACTTTTTACTCTAGACAAGCGAGTGTGGAACTGACAGGTAAAAGGTGTGTGGACTTTAAAATCTCTGCACCGATTCTCCGGGAGGGTTTAAAACGGCGTTGTCCCTATAGAACTTATTTGCCGTCAAGATGGGCAGCACCATGCAAAATAATACAACCCGGATGACAATGGCAGCGCCCACGGCAACTTCCGGAATAAGGTAAAGGTAGGATTACTTAAACATGCAATAATTTAACAAAACAAGTCCAAGTATGTTTTTGATGAGTAAATATTGTAACTTAACTAAAAGTAGTGCCCTGTAATGGTTTCGGTGCATCCCTATAATAGTCCCATGCCTCTTTGCAGTTTGAGTGGTTTTATTATTTGTTTTTATGTTCTGAAGCAACATTTGTTTACTCGAAGGGCTGATTTGGTTATTTCCTGCTTGGATGGACACAGGTCAGTGAAGAATTGAGTCATTCAGGTGGAGGAACAGGTCTGCTGAAGAGGGGCCTTGTTAAAGAACCAAAACCCCATTTGGTTCCCCTCTCTATGGACACTCAGTAAAACGTGCCCCGCTATACAACACTGCAGCGTTTAATGCACTGGCTGTGGGTGTAGGTCTGTTTTTGTTCATTTCCTCTTGGATTTACCGCATGTTTGTCTCCCTCATAGAGCAGTGGACAGGCGTACAAATGAATAGGACACTGTAATGGAACGCAGCCCAGAGATTTCAGGTCAGAGAGGCAGGCTTCTCACAAACTGCCTTTTTCCTGAATGAATGAATAAATAAATAAATAAATAAATGTAGAGACGCTAGAAATACTAATGCAGAAACTGTATAGAAAAAAAGGCAATGATCGTATATTTTGCAAAACTGACTTCTTGAATTGAAGCCAGGTTATTATGTTGTGTTTTTAAAATCATACCTGGAGTGTGTGGGGTCAGAGCTCCAGGCTAACGATCTGAGTTGGCACCGGCGCGCCTAAGATTTTCATTTGGGTGCACCAAAACCCACCACTTATTTTAACCATCATAATACATTGTCCTTAAATTGAGTCAACAATAATACAATTCATACACTATACTACACACTTAAACAAAAAAATGAAGTAATATTTCAATAATGACTCTTTTCAAAGTTGTTTATTTGATCAAATAACATTAAGAATATACCTTTTCTTTAAGTTAAAAGAGACTTAGTAGCCTATAAGTTTGGTTCATAAAAAGCGCTGAAATAAATATTGGCTTTAAAAGACTAGTCAGAGTGAGAGGTTGAGCTTTTAAGGATCTCTGCAGTTTGCTATAATAAGTGCAGAGTGAGCCCTCGTATTTTCAATTTCAATAGTTGATCTTTTAAGTCTTTTTCAGTCTTGTTTTATTTTCTTTTTCACCTTGCGCATTGGCAGCCTGATTTAAGTGGCTACTGTCCATTATCAATTTTGCCCCACTCAATATGATATATATGAAAGAGAATTAACTTAAGAGCCATGTGAGTCATTGTATGACGTTTTGGGACGAGAGCTGATTGGCTGTGCATTGGTGGTCCACCCAGTTTCACATTTCAGCCTGAATAAGCCGTTCTAAAGTTGTGCATGTACCTAAAAATTCATGCATGTGAACACCACCAATTCCTCTCTTCCTCCTTTCATGGTTTGAAAATAGAATACCTCAGTTTTAATGTAATGAGACAGCAATCCAGAAGTGCTCCTCTCTGGTTATGAAGTCTATACACCTTTAGCAAAATTTGACTGTTAAGGTTAAAGTAAATTTGAACTCTGATAGACTGTGAGCCAGCAGCTAGACATGTTTGCAAGATGGAAATGTCTGCTGGCAATAATCATGCATAAACATACCAATAAAAACGCATTATTGTAGGTTATACCAAGCAAAATACCAAGGTGTCCAAAAGTAGTTTAAAAAACCTGAATTATTTCGTATAACTTCCTGAACACCACCAAATGTCAGCTTTCATTCAGCTCCGCGTGGTTTTAGGGACTTAGAATTCCTTAAAAGTAGCTTACAGGTGCTCTTTCCCCTTATAAGTGTATAATACATACACATGATGCCTGTTAATCCGATCAAGATAGAGAGAAGCTAATCCCACATTTAAAATCTGCATGTTAGCGCTACTGTACAATTATATGGGATTCTTGCTGCCGCTGGGCCACTAGAAACAGACAGTACAAACAGTTATGGTTAGGTAGATTCAAGTCAACATTAGTTTTTGTTCAGCAGATAAACTTAGCGGTCAGGTCTGCAGTAGATTTTACAATTTGAGCGTGAAGTAGCGGGCGGGATTAGAGAACGACATGATGACAGACATAATACCGACGCATCCCAGTAATTACACCACTTTGTTTGCTCCAGTTTATCTAGGGCAGGAGAGGGAGGAGGAGTGTTTGTCAACTAGGGCTCAACAGTTCTGGAAAAATATCTAACTTCTTCTGGGAATTCCTAAAACAAGATTTGCGATTTATGTTTGATAATTAGGATCAAGTTTTAAGTGCACATTTTAATTTGAGAAAAGACTGAAATATGAACTGCTAAATAAATACAAGAATCACATGCGTTTCAGAACATGTTTGTAAAAGGCCCACATTACAAGGTTAGCAGGTTTTATAAATGTAAACAGGATATTGTGTTGTTTGCTTCACTCTATGGCATTAATCTTAACCATTTCCACTGAGACACGCAAGTGATGCCACCAGGCCAATTTACAAGTCATATCTGTGGAGAGGTGACCCCACTCTCCGTAAGAATGCATGTTTTTCCAACACATTTTTGAACAATAAAAACACCTGCAACGAAATAACTGCTAGATTGGCTATGGAACATTCTAGGGAAAGTTACATAGTGCACCTTTAAGTAAACATTAAGCGATTAGCTAATTGTGAGCCTACTACCCTAGTTTTAAAACGTATTGTCAAGGTAGAATGACACGTAACACAGATGCCCTCCCACTGATACCAACCCTTTGTGTTTTGGACAAGAGCATTTTGGGTAGAACAATGCATTTCCCTTTAGACTGTATTTTAGAAGTTGAATAAGTGCGGTGCAGCTGGAGACAATATGGATTAAAAGGGAGGATCACATGCCTTTTATCGTCTGTGCTTACTTCCTGTGATATTGACTTTCTTGTGCGTCATTGTGGTGCTCATAATAAAACGTGATACTTGCATTTCCTGAGTTTAAAAAGAAACTCTGGCCCCTATAAGCTCAAACAATGCAAAAAATCTAAATGTAAAAAGTTAAAATGATCCTTCTTTGGGATATAAATCTCGTTTTGAGTAGTTTTGACCACCACTAATTTAATAATGCACTATGCAACTTTTGTGATGGTTCACCACCTGCTTGTCTCCATGGAGATGTTACCACTTTGCCTTGAATGTTCCACAGTATGACATTTAACTTATCCATCTTGAAATTTATTCAATTACAGGTGTTTCTGTAGCTTGAAAATACCTTGGAAAAGCATGCATTCTTACTGTTGCCTCTCCATTCTCCACAGATCTGACATCTAACATGGCCTGGTATTGTCGCTTGTTTCCATGGAGAGAGACAAGTTTAATGCCATACTGGGGAACCTTCCAGTCAAACCAATAACATGTCCACTGAGACAAGAAGGTGGCGCATCCAGTTACATATCACACCTTGAATATTGGACTAACCAGGAGTAGCAAGATAATTTAGTAAACTTAATCTACTAAATCTGCTGGTGGAGTGAGGAAGGTCATCTTGGTTTAACTGCAATTTTGTTACCTCATTGCCGGATAATTTAGCTTGAAATAAGGAGCAATATATTGAAACAAGTGATTGAACGTCCCGCTCATCAACATTGTGACAAATGGCCCACCTAAAACACCACAAGGCCATGACATTTTTTAGAGGTGAGAAGCTGATGCTGTCAATTAACCAAAATAAATCCTGAGATCCAACCAAAATGGGGCTAAAAATTAAATATATGTATATCCCATTGGTTTATTTGGTAATAAGTACTGAGATTTGTGTAGGCTATGGTTTAAAGTCAGAGTTTAGTTCACAGTGCTCATTTGAGAAATGATTAGTGCCGTCGCAATACTAAAATTTCAAACTCGATTTCGATACTAAGGAGTAGACTCGATACCATGATGATAATAAAAAACACTATTTAGACATAGGATGATTTTCAACATTAAATGATAGTATTTAGTTTTATATTCCCATGTGGTCTTATATCTGTGTAATCCCTCAGTCGTTCAAGTAGGTTCCATAGTGGTCCATGGGCGTGTACTGGTCTATGTGTCTTATACTTGTTCTGATACAGCTAAAGCTATTCAGAAAAAGATCATTTCTGTCCTGTGAGTGGGACTTTTTAGTATCGATACCTGCTCAAATGAATATCTAGTTTCAGTATTAGTTTTAGTATCGATTAGCATCTGATTTTCGATACTTTTGACAACCCTAATGCAGATGGGATCCTTTTGAACAAATTTCAACAGCAGCCTTACAAGAGTAAAAGAAATATTTGGGATCTCGCTCTACCTGATCTGACGAGGCGATCCAGTCTTTCCATGGAGGGAGAGGGGACCCGGGACCTGGGGCTGCCTGGTAAAGAGCACTCTGACCCCGCGTCGAAGGAGTCGTCATGGTTGAGCATGAGCAGCTCTCGGACGCATTTGTGACAGACGCTGTGCTGACAGGGCAGGATCAGGGGGTGAGTGAAGAGCTCTTTACAGATGGGGCAAATCAGCTCCCTCTCTATGTTCTTTATAGGGACCTAGAAGACAAAATACATTATTAGGTTTGGATGTGGCTAATGCTACACAACCAGTCAAAAGTTTGGACACACCTTCTCATTCAATGTTTTTTCTTTATGTTTACTACTTTCTACAATTTAGACACATCCGGAAGACTTCAAATGTATGTATATGGAATTATGTAGTAAAGGAAAAAAGGGAAAAAAAATTACTCAACTAAATTTTATTTACATTTAACATTCAAATCTTCAAAGTAGCCACCATTTGCTTTGTGGCCTTCTCTCAATGAGCTTCAAGATAAAGTCTCCTGAAATGGTTTTTCACTTCGCAGGTGAGTCATGTCAGGGTCAAGGAATGCCAAAAGAGCAAACCAGGGTTCAAAGCAAAGGGCAGCCATTTTAAATTTTTTCTTTTTTTTTTTTTTTTTAACAAGTTGAGCTATTTTGAGTTTTTTTGTTTACTACATTTGATAAGAGTCTATTCATGCATTTGATGTCTTCAGTGAGAATCTACAATGTAAATAATCATGGAAATAAAGAAGAAACAAAAATGAAAAAGCATGTTCAAACATTTGACTGGTAATGTGTGGTGGTTGCTTTTAAGTATGCAAAATTAGTCATGTGCATGTATCTGTAGAAAAGTAGGTAAACCAGTTGATAGTTGATCATTTCACTGTTCATTTGCGCAAAATTTGCAACTCAACCAACACATAGACATATTTTACAGAGTGGAAAGCTATAATCAGATTGTAGTTGTCAAGGATCTAGAACACAAAAATATATTTTTAATCAATATTTCTCACTCCAAAGTCAGTCCATGACATCAACACTAGCCAAATAAATGCCAACACTTTTATTTTACACACCTATTTTAATTGAGGTTCGTTCTTAAGCATTACAGTTCTATTTGATGTTATTGTGTTGAGTAAGACTGGAGAACTTCTGTTAATGTGCAGCTCTTTGCAAACGAATTCTCAAAAACGTGCAATAGAAATAAAGTGGGTTTCATGTTGTTGACGTTTCAAATATACTTACTAAACATTAACATTTAGAAATGCATTGGTACAAATATTTTCTCACGGCATAGTTTTAATACAAAAACACGAATAGCCCAAGTCCAGCTGGTCTTTAGCACATTTCTTACGTAAGACAAGATTAACTGCAGCTAAATCTATCCAAATGGTTAAAAGCATCACTCCAACAGCTCACGTTTGAGAGCTAAAAACGTGTTGGCAATTTTCCAGTTCCTCTTTTGTTTAAAATCTTAGTCAAACTTGTGCAAACGACCAACTCTTTACGCGTGTCCATTCATTCAGTCACACCTGTTAACCCCCATGAACGTCGTAAAATGTAGACAGAAATATCTCGCAAAGAAAAGGCAATAAATGACCGAAATGTCCTTGTCGTTGGTTTTTAATTAAGCTAGCTAGCAGCTGCAGTTGGCGTGCGTTCAGATCCTACAAGATCCCGAACAATGACGAGACAAAACAGTGCAAACTTCGCCATCCTCGTCTCCAAAACTAGCATTACGCGCAACTTACCCCGATAAAACTGCTACGTCGCCTCTCCGTAGTCATTTTGAGGCGATAAAAATAATTCCCCAGTCCCAAAAGACGAAACTTTATCCAAAAGTGTATTCGTTCACGCTAAAAACAACTTGTGAATGCGAACAGGAGATGCGGAGTGCGTGTGGATGAGTGAATTTAAATAGAGTGACGGTGAGCAGTGGAGAGAGGAGAGGGACGCAGCACAGCGCGCCGGGGTTGCCAGATCTCACCGCAGAAACAAGCGCAGGGGAATATGGAAAGTGGTGCAAAACAAGATTGAGGTGATTTTTTTTGCAATTTGTGTCAAGTTAACTGTTAGGGTAGACACAATATGCTTTAGCTTCACTGACTTGATTTATTATTTGATTGCAAGGTTCTACATATGTCTTATTTATGGGAATACAAACTATACTGAATTTAATGTATACAGACCTATACTTTGACCAAACAATAAATAAATGGTACTACTACTACTACTACTACTACTACTACTACTCCTAATAATAATAATAATAATAATTTTTATTTGTAATTTCTAGTCTACTGGTGCTTTTTCCCTTCTCTTTACAATTTTAACTTTATTGTGTAGATTTGTAAGGGCTGTAACGATATGTGGGATCAACAAATCAAAACAAATATATATTGTATTATATGCACTCACTTGATTTAATTATGTAAGTAACCTTTTGGAATTGTTTTTCATTTTAAGAGTTTAGGAGTTTACATCATTTGTGAAGTTTACTTTAGGATAGTCAGGAAAATATTAGGTAACTCTACTTTTACTTCCACCACTGTATCCTACAATATATGAAATAGTAGTTGCCACATTGTGATTAGCTACTGGGTCTAATGATACAAATATTCTGTCAAATTCTGGCTTGCTATGAACCCTCTCTGAAACAAGCCCAAAAATACATAGCCTGAAGAAATAAAAAGTAAGATCACAATTGGTAAAAATGAGCAAACCTGGCAACCCACAAGTCTTGCACGTGGAGGGGGGAGGAGGGAGAGACAGAGGGGCGGGTGTGTGTCTCCATAGCAACCATTGCTGCCTTTAAGTGCAAATGTGAGCCATAAATCTGAGTGGTCAGACATTCATTTTGTTTTATCCACTCAGCAGGGTTCAGGTAGCTTAAATAAGTGATGTGCTACAAGTGTAGACCAGTCTCTGAAAGGTAAATGTGAATGCACCAAGCTTAATAGTTCAGTCTTTTCTGCATTTAACCATGAAACCCATGAAAGACTATTCGGTCACTGGTTCCTTACAAATGCCACCCAAACAACTTTATAGTTAGTTAATCTATTTAATGAGACAGTGCCCTATTTACATTAAAGGGCCCATATTATGCTATTTTCTGATCTTTGTTATAATGTTGTTTCCTCATCAAAAACAGACCTGGAGTTGTGTTTTGTTTCATTCACACATGTTTTAACACACAAACCCTGCATATTTAGGCTGAGCTCTCCTCACAAACAGAAAACACTCCAGATTCCACATTGTGATGTCATGTGCTAATACAGAAAGTGCTCCACTATGTTTTTAAACTCCACACACCTTCACTAGAATCATTTCGATGATTTCAGCCCTGGAATTGCCAGTCTCTACTGAACAAAAAGTAAAAGGTAGCTGTTAACTTGAAAACTACCACTACATGACATCACAAGATGGAACAGAGCATTTTGAGCTTTGGAAATGTAGACAGAATAATGCAGGATTACTCAAACAAGCTCACAGGAATCCATTTTGTGTAATATAGGTCCTTTAAAGTGGAACTAAACACTAGATCAACAATTTTACTACTAAACTGTGTATATGGTGTTTTAATAGTCATTGTCACAGTTCCTAGTGCTTTCTTTGTAATTTTAGTGTGAACTAGGTATATTTGCAGCTTTCTGGTGTAAAACGTATACAAATGCCTCCAGTCACCACTGCAATTTTAAGTGCATGGTGACATCACACAGGACTGCCCTGATAAAAGCCATGTGTTCCTGATTACAAACACCTAGCTGCAGGGGCGGCTGCATAATAATAACAATAATAACAATAAT
>JACM01028363.1:0-12858 GCA_000787095.1 Periophthalmodon schlosseri
ATATATACATATATACACATACAAATATATGCATGTGCATCCAAAAATTCACTTTTTGATTCATCCACATATATATTAGATTTTATTAATCTAAAGCTGGGATGGAGCCAAGATAAAATTATTTATAGTTAAAGGAGTTTCAGTGTATTTAATACAAAACTCATTGGTATCAGTATTGTATCGATGTCACAGTTCTTGGCATAGTATTACTTGGTATCAGATCAAAACGAATATAACTGCTATCGCCCATGACTGAGTGAATATGTGAAAATAGTAAATAGTTCACATTTTCAGAGAAATTGTCAATCTCAGTTGGCAGAAGAAAATGACAATTTCTGAAGTTGTGTTTATTTGATGCCGAGGAAAAATGCAATATGGAGTCACAGTATTAGCCTGGGTTGGAGTCAAAGGGAGACTTTTTTTTTTCTATTTTGTTATTTATTTTCTCAGTTGGAAAAATGCCTTGATTTCAGCTGTCAAGAGCAGGTATTTTCAATCTTTTTCACTTCAAAGTACAAACCCAAAATAGGGAAAAATTCTTTATAAATGTGGTCAAAACAAGTAAAAAAAAAAAAAAACATTTAAAAAAGTAGTATTCCGTGATCACTTTTTTCCATCTTAATTCTATCCCAATGTTATAGCACTGTGTTTCCTAAAGTGTGGTTCTGGTGCTGCGGGTGAATTTAGCCATGTTTAGCGTTAGTCTAGTCTTGTTATAACCCAAGTGATATCCAAAAAAGTCATATAAGTGTTTAGTAGTTATTTAGTTTAGTCCTTGGTTTTACAGATTAAAGGTGCTTTATCATTTTTTTTTTACTATCTTAAAAACATGAAAAACAGAACTAGTTGATTTTGAGCGGTTTGCAGTGGTCCAAAGTTATTCCTTACATAGCTTATTCCGGACATTGCTTTATGTTCGAGTTTTGACAGTAAAGCTAACAACAACTAGCATGCTAACATGCACTTCCTGATTATCGGACAAGATATCAGGAATTAGATGCAGACAACATGCAGCCAATTTATTTTGACCTCAAGAGCTGCTTATACAATGTATCTGTACTGGGGTAAGACAGATCTGACTCATATACATGGGGAAAAAACAGACACAGGGCTTTAATTTCATTGTCAAATACATACATTCACATATAACCCACAATATGTGTAGGGGTGGTCAATACAGTGCATGTGTACCTGGAGCTTGAATTAAAAGTTTGACAGGGTTTAGCGGATTAAAACTTGATTAGTTCTAGAGGGAGCCTTCTTTGTTTGATAATCCATTATAAGCTATTACTTGTTCCTGTTTTACCTTCATGAAAATACAGGATTATGTTGTCATCCACTCATCATGTTATTGGATGAGTTAATGCTTTGGTTTTAAGTTTATGGGTCAATTTATATAACGTTGTATGCCAGATTTGTTGAACCAATCCTGTTCAGATGGAATGGGCAGAATGCTATGTAGCCATTGTTGTCGGTGAGAAATAGTTTTGCTTGCATAAGTTATGCATTTTCCTGCTCTTTTCATAAATAAACTTCATCAGCTCACTTGGTTTAGTGTATTTTATTTTCAAAGTGTTTATTTCCTATATCTTGTACATTACTTTATCAGTTATTTTATATATATTTTTTTTCTCTCATAGAACGTTTATGTATCCTAGTTTGGGGTCATGGCCTCTGGAGAAAAAAATAAATACGTTAATTTAACTTAAATTTAATTAGATCTCTAAATTATCTTGGGTCTTCAAATTTGAATAGTAATTATATTTTTGGTATATGACTGGAAAAGAAGATCAGAGCCTTTAAAATAGGTTACAACTACTGTTATTACTAGTCCAATGAGGTTTATCTAGTCTTCATTTAATTTATTTTAATAGATTCTTTTTTCCAGACCAAGGTTTAGTTTGTTTTCATACCTGACAATTTCGACCGCACACGAGCAACAAAACACAAAGCAGAACAGGAGCAACTCAAATCGGCCATTTCTGACCTCTGCAAAAGAGAGAACCACATTATGGACTGGGAAGGAACAAATACCGTAGGGACAGAGGACAACAAACATCTTCACTGGTCCTAGGAGGTTAAGGAGGCAATTGAAATATGGAAATGTGCCCACGGGACTTTAAACCGGGACGAGGGGGCTTTTTTACTTTCACACACCTGGGATACTGTCCTGAAGAAGTCGGACTGCAGATGGCGCTGCCGTCCTGCCTCTACCGTTAGGAAGGCAGCAACAAAACCTGTTTAAATCAGCTGATTGGACATGTTATCGCAACATTACGTGACCACTCTAAGGAAGACCGTTAGTGAGCAGTTGAAACTGTGTATGAAAATAATCTCAACCTTGGTCTGAAAAAAAGAATCAATTAAAATACTGTTATTACTATTTAAGGGTGCACTATGTATTTTTTTTTTTCTGGTTGACGGTCCCCCATTTGCTTGTGTCAGTGGCTTTGAATGAAAGACTTGTTTCAGTCAGTGAGTCAGTTTTAGCTCAAAAAACATGTATTCTTATTGCACTTTGGGCAGAGTCACCCGCAAAACAATAACTAGGCAAAACAACACCATCATAGTGACAAGAAGATAGGGGACCCTCCACCAGAAAAGTTACATAGTGCACCTTCAGTAAAACTAAAACCTAATGCTTGATTCAAATATAAACATTTACAAAACCACTATGCAAAAGTAATGAATACCCATGCCCATTGAAGTCCTCAGTACACACCATTGGCTGTATTATGGAACATTTTGTATGGTACATTTCCTCATTACTCCTCATTGACTCATTGAGATTTAACTAAGCAACCATTACAGCACTATTTAATTAAAATGAATCATATCTGTGTAGACCTGAATGGACTTTATGATCAATGCCAAATGTAGTGAGAAATGACTAAGCCGCCAATGCTATGCTATTGTATTCACTGTACTGGATGTGTGTGGGGATTGGCTAGGTTAGGTCAATGCAGCTTTGAATATTTAATTGGTTACTATGGAACAAATAGAAAATGGTAATTGATCTAAAAAAAGTTAATACTTTACTGTAGTTTATCGTTGGGTAATGGTTGGGCCGTTCTTCAACCAATCAAAAATATATGCAATATATGGGCTAATCCTTCAGCTAGCAGTAGCACTCAAGTAATGCACAGAACACATTTCACTAGATGTTCTACAAATTTAACTTTTATGAGCTTTTAACCAAATTACTCATAATTACTTTACTACCAGTTGTATTTTGTGAGCTCAGTGCTTAGAAATGTTCAGTTTTCTATATCCCCAAGCACAGCTTGCGGCAGTTCTTGAATTCAGTCTCTAGTTCATACACACAGGGATGAAGATTAGTGAGGTAGGCAGTGAGGTAGGAAAGAGGCTGATGGAAGAGATGGCTTGGTGGAGATGTAAAGCTGTGGATAATTCACATATGAGTAGAAGTTAAGTCCATGTTTTCATATGATTTATCCGAAAGGGAACATGTAAATGATAAACAGAAGGGGACCAAAGACAGAACCTTGTGGTACCCCTTGGTGAATGAGAGAAGAATGTCAGCAGGAGCCACTGAGGGAAATGAACTGTTGTCTACTGGAAAGGTATGAATGAAACCAGGAGAGTGCAGTACCAGTCAATCCAATGTATTTGGTGATGCGACTGAGGAGGATGGAGTGGGTGTCAAATGCAGCAGATAAGTCTAGGAAGATGAGTGTGGTGATTTTAACTGAGTCTGCAGTTCTGAGTATGTCACTTGTGATCTTGATGAGAGCTGTTTCGGTGCTTTATCCAAAATACCTTGAAAAGCATGTATTCTTACTGCGAGTTGGGTTGCCTCTCCACAGATCTGACCTGTAAATTAGCCTGGTGGCATCACATGCTTATCTACATGGGGATGAACAAGTCTAATGTCAGTCTATTAAACATAACAATACCTTTGCCATGGAAGGCAAGCAGGTAGCAGACACTCCACCACAAAACAATACACAATACACCTTTATCTTAACTTTGCATGTTTTCTGTCCCTTGTAGCATCCATATGAATGCATTTGCCAAGCTAAAATACTAGCCTTCTATTGTGTCAGCGTGTCTCTAAACGTCAGTCCTGTATAACTCCCTGTTCTCACTGAGTTTTAGTCCTAATCCAGTTTCTTTTCACAAAACTGTGCGACTGGGAAACTGCCTGTACTTCAGTGATTTTGACAGGAACTAGCAAAGCAGCTCCATCCTCACAGCTGCCAGCAAATGTATTCTGCCAGCGCACTGCTCAGTTCAGTTAATGTTGTACTTTAAAACCATGCTGCAAAAGTGCAAAAACTGTTCTGCCGATTTCCCTTTTCCTTCCAAACTTAAACAATACAAGTCCTTACAATCACATTGGCAAACTTTTTTTTTTCTTTTCTTTTTTTGTACAGCAAACATGAGGCTAAACAGTGCTACAAACAGTTTTACTACTTCAAGAAATGACAAATGTTGATAAATGCTGTTTATGTTGTTTTCTTGAATGGATGAATAAATAAATTAATAAATATTGTATATATATATTTTTTTTAAGTAATGCTTACGGTCACAGTCTGCCATCAAACAACAAGACTCTTGGTAAGAATTTCTTGAGAAAAGTCTATGGCAGTGGCTCTTAAATTTTTCACCCAGGTAACACCTAAGAAACATTGTAGCTTTTCGAGTACCACCAGATCTAAATCAAGTATATAACCAGACTATTCCAAGTCTAATGGAATATGAATGGAAATTGTGGTTTTGGAACTAGTGCATTGCCAAAGCTGAGCTCCAAAGTTGCATTTGTCAATAAGTAAAAAGAAAAAAACATATGGGATATTGTACATGCATTGTTGATTGTGGGTGTATACTTATGTAAGGATTTTCTGGATTAAAAAAAAAAAAATCTATACAAATTTAGACGAATTTGTATTCACCTCTCATCCATACTCTATTTTCTCAAACTATAAAAGGTTTCAAATTTCATCTAGACTTTGTTTTTTTGTAATCAAGACTTGCCAAATTTCATGCAGAATTCATTATCAGTCTGACTGGTAACCTGGTAACCAAACGAAAGTTGAATATCTTTGATTTGTCCAGGTGACTACCTTTGAAACCTTTTCTAATTTAGACCACTCTTGGACGAATTAGGGATTACATAGATTTTTGTCATTTACCAAAGCATTCATACATAAATGCAAAATGCATTTTGCTAAGTGCTATTTTTTCCCAAAATCAAGTTAAAGACACTGTTTCTGATTTTTACTGTCTCAAAAAATGTATTCTTCACTTACCTTATGCATTCTGAATATCCAAAGTATTCATCATGATCATCAAGTTTATATGTGCTTTTCAAACATTTCAAATGCTAGAGCAGAGTTTTACATAATAGTAATGCCAGAGGTGGGTAGTACTCAGTTCCATTTACTTACTTTTTCAAGAAATTGTACTTTTCAGAGTACATTTCTAGCGGGATACTTTTACTCCTACTTGAATATTTTTCATTGAAGTAACAAAAGCTTTGTGTTTTTTTTTTTTTATTGAAGTAACAAAAGCTTTGTGTTTTGTTTTTTTTTTAATGTTTTTAATTCTTTTATGTTATATTAACATTCAATGATAAATCAGATGTTATGTACAGTTAGCCTACTCTTTAAGTTACTCTTACTTGAGTAGCTTTTTACTCTTACTCGGACCACTTTAATTTGAAGTAATGTTTCTCCTACTTGAGTACCATTTTTGACTCCTCTACCCACCTCCGAGTAATGCTAACAGCTCTCCAACATTACTTTCTGGTTCAAAGACAATAAAATGTTCTTTAATTAGAAGCAGACGGCACAAAGAGGTCTCATTTTGACCTAAAGAGCTATTTTTACAATTTATCTGTAGTGGGGCATATTGCAGCTTTCCTGTATGCTTCACTGAATTTTTTTTTTTTTTTTTTTAGATTTATTTTTCCATCTCAGTCACTCAATTCATTATTTCACAGTATAGAGCAACATTCCTTTACCGTATAAAAGAAGAAACACACCCAACCATGTTTTCTCCTGCTTTTGTATGTCCTTGTGCTTGCTCTAGAGTATGTCAACACTTGTCCCTAACCCTGCTTGTTGACATTGTGTGGTCCATCTATTCTCCTGTTATTATCTCTGCGTGACCTCTCATTGAGACCTGCTACTTCAAGATACACAACAAAGCCGAAGTCTCAATATCAAAGGTTACAATTACTGTGAAAGTGAAGATTTAGAGATTGTTCATGATTTTTGACACCATGGCCAAACAATAGTGAAATCCATAATTTTCTTTCATTCACAGCGGCGGCGGTTACACTTTAAATCAGGTCATTATCAGATTTGTTTGAAAAATATAAAAAGCTAAATCTTCTTCTTACTTACATGAGATTCTGTGGTTTGTATGTCATTTAAATAATCTTTAAAGTCCAGAAATCAGATTATAATCAGATTTTGGCACGTAAACATAATAGGTCATTGTTCCTCAGGCATGTGACCAGTTTTGTGAATTAAAACATTAAAGGAACCATAATATTTTGATTGATAAAATTCCATAAACATGACCAATCTGTCTGGAAGACATGTTCAAATCAAATATAGCTTTTACTAATAACAATTTGAATATAGATTTGTTCTTAATAACAAAAACATTGGACATGATGGTCAAGTCGTTTAAGTAGTAATTTGGTGTCTTGGTTCTCAAGATGATTATCTAGTCAGAAAGCAGAATGAATCCCATACATTCTATTTTTTTATTCAGTATAAACTTAAGTAAAATCATAAATAATAAAATAATTTGTTATTGGTTTAGATTTTGGAGTGTTTTGTTTTTTTGTTTGTGTGTGTGTAGCTCATACAATAATATAATTGAGTAACCCATTGACAGTTTGATATCTATACACCATAATGCTTAATTTTAATTTTTTTTTTTTTTTTGGCACAAATGTGATTCCGTAGTCAGTTCATTACGTTGGATGTGATAATTGCAGCTAAATGTGTTGCACAGCTGAGCCCATATGCCCAAATTGAGTAAACCCAAACTCAAAAGCTTAAATGAATTGGCAGAATGCGCAGTTGTGGCTCACAGGCAGCATTTATCATCAGCACTGCGTATGCAAGAAGAAGGAGATAAAACACACAGTAAATGAGGTCCTATTGTGTTTCAGCATTTATTTAAAAAAAAAAAAAGAAAATGCACAATTTGGCTGTTCTTTTTATTCTATTGGCCTGAGGTGTTGACTTAACATAGTAGTTTTGTTCAGTGTGAAAGAGACTGCATGAGGGAGAAAAAAAACATTAAGGGGAAAAAAAATGTTTTTTTTTTCTTTTGTTTTGTCTTTTTCACATAAATATTACTTGATTTAAAGAAAAAAAAAATCTGTTTTGCCTGTTTTTGCTTTCTACCATGTTATAATGTTGTTCCCTCATCAAAAAACTTGCCTGAAGTGGTTTTAGATGCCATCCATGCTTCAGTAATTTAGCAATCTCTCTCGGTTACCTAAGATTCTGTCCAATACTCAGCCCACAGGCCTACATCACCCATGCTCCATAAATATACAAAAGCATAAATTGTACACAACTTGACAAACGTGATACAATGTGACGTATTTTTATTAGAGGCATGTGCGCTAATTGTGTTGTGATAGTGCTCTGAAGGGGGGGTGACTTAGTGTGGGGAGCAATGAGAGGGGGAATTCGGAGCGTCAATGATGAAAGTGAAACTTATAAAACAAGTTATGTGTTACCAGTTAATACCCCTCCATTTTACATTAATTTTGATCTAAGTTACAGAAAACTCACTGGTCTATTTAGCAATGAATGTATAAATGAAGTCACAGTTCAGCCTTGTCCAGCTCTAAGGACCTATACAAAGGCAGGCATTTTTATGCACTCTTCAGTCTCTATTGGACCTTGTTTATCGCTCTGCATATATCTTGCATTCATACCACTGTATTTATACGCAAAGCTTTTAAGAGTGACCTTTAAGTTGTATAGAAATAATAATGAATGTGAATTAACAAGAACTAAGCTTTGTACTGAGCATCTAATGAGTCACTTAACATGCAAAGCAATAGAAAATCCTTATTATATTGATATATTATGGATTTATGTTTTCAAAGAAGTTGCATGTGGTCCAGAATGCACAGTTCTTTATGAATATGTGGGTCTGGTCAAAACAAATATGGCTGCTTATGAGGAAAAAAGAAAGGAAAATATCACAAGGGGATTGAAAAACAATGTGGATTTATGCAGAATCAAGAAGTGAAGCACTGACTGCGTTAATCTGAGGTGACCAGAGTAACAGGTGACCCCTGAGCTCTTTGTTTCACATGCATCTATATATATATATATATACACAAAGTAATTCAAAGTGCTTTACAGAATAAGAAAGACATTAAAATCACAATACAACAAATCACAAATAATCATCATAAAATTAACATTAAAGGAGAAGAGTGCAGAATAAAACCTTTTCAGTCATATGCACAGCTTAACAGAACCGTTTTGAGCCTGGATTTAAACATTATCAAAGTAGAAGCCTGTCTCACATCTTCAGGAAGACTGTTCCAGGTTTTAGCTGCATAAAACTGAAACGCTGACTGAATAATACCATAACTGATAGAAAATGCATTGTAAATATGGGTAGATGGAAGGAGTTGCAGGAACTGTATGTAGTGTGTGCTCTTAAAGCTGCTATAATCACAACTGAACATAGGTTGCCAGTGTCTTAGCCTGCATAAATAACACACATACAAGTTTTTCTCATTCTCAGTATAAGGACAGGACATGCCTCATGTCAAAGCTCAGAACCTCCAGAATTCACTCACTGAGCTGCAGAGGCTGCACTAGCACTGATTCATCCTTGGCTGCAGGTGCTGGGTTTAGGTAGTGACGATTCAGATCAGAGAGTGTCCTTTTAGGTTTCAGCAATGAAATTAAACCACATGTGAGACTCATGTCATTCTGCTTGATCATGACATCCAAAAAAACAAATTATAACAGAAAAACTCGGACATTGTGTCGAAAGTTTTTCAAATTAAAAGTAAATCAGCATTACTCATATCAAGGGCCACAGGAAGGTCATGTTTAAGGAATTTAACATCAAAATGTCAATCGTCAATTCTAATAATTAAGTGGGTTTTTGCTTGATTTGGCTTTGCTTGTCTGAAAGTGTCTGCGGTGCTGTGATGTTTGGATCTTGAACTCCCTTTGCGCGCTCCAGCCCTTTTATCTATAATGAAGAGATTATTTCCTTATTTTCAAAGATGTCAGGCGCACAAAAACTTTACCCATGAGAGGATCGAAAATTTTGTGGTTTTTATCTGACAACTTATTTACTCAAAATGGATTAAAAGCATATTTGTAATTTTGAAAGACTGACGTTTAGTTGTAGCTATTAAAAGTCTTAAATGATTCACTTTTTCATGCAATGTTGTAAAAATAAAATACAATACCTTACTTCTCTTCTACACATCTACACATCTACAACATATATGGGGGGTTAAGACATAGGTAAGGTACAAATTATTGTCCCTGTAGGGATTGAATGTTCCACAGCATGGCATTCAGTTACAGCTACAAGTTACAGGCCAGATCTGCGGAGAGGAACACCCGCTCACAATTAGCATTTTCAAATTTAGCATTTAGTAAATTAGCACATTTAGCTTTAGCACAAAAACCTTGTAACTATAATTGCTAATAAAAAAATTAAAAAATAATTTTAAAAAATCTATCATACATATAGCCACAGTTTTGGCATATATAAATAAGCAAACTCTCATTTAGGGTTGTAAAACAGAATTGCAATTTGAGTGAACGCAAATGCTGCAATATTTAGTACCATAATTTCCTCCACAAACAACAAAATATCCCTATATCTTATTCATGCATAAAAACTGCAAACTGTTGTTTAGATCTGTACAAACATGTTCTGAAATGTGATTCCTGTTTTCATTTGTCAGTTCATATTCCAGTTTTTTGGTCAACTAAACTGTCATGGACTCATTTAGATTGTGAACTATGAACAGAATCCTATTATTAAAACAGAAATCACAATCATAATGTTGGTCAGCAAAAGCTCAATTAGATTTTTTTTTGTTCAGCCCTAATCTCATTTAGCTAGGAACTGCATTATCTTACATGTTATTTGCTCTCCTTGGCATACATTGAAGCTCAGTTAGTTTTTACTTTAACATAGCGGAAACATGGCTGTTTCTTACCCCATACAGTTGAGTGCCTCTCCTAGTCTGCACCTAATATAAATTGGACTGCCCTGTTACATGCAGTGGATATCTGGGTATGTACTGGCTTCTCCAGATGAGTTATTGGGATCTGGTAGGATTTAACTACAACACCTCAATTGTAGTTCCCATGTTAACATGCATTTTGATAAATCAGTTTAAATTGGACTAGGTCAGTTATCCAGTTTTCCTGGCGTGCATGTAACTGCAGTGAGTGTAAATCCATAGCTTGTTATGGACCAAGCTGGAAAAGTCTCTCATTTCCCTCCATAGCCTCTGGCATTCATTGCTGCAGCTTTACTAATCCTCCATGGTATTTTTCTGAATATTGCATGCGTACTGTATACTTGCATATATTATAGTGCACACATAGCTGATTTTTTGTTTGTTTTTGTTTTCTTTTTTCCATCTGATGTATGTACTATTTAAAGTGGAACTAAACTCTAAATCCCATTTTTTCCACCACTAAATGGTCTGGTTACCATATATGGTTTTAATCGTATTATGTCTGTTCCTAGTCTTTTTTTTTTTTTTTTTTTTTTTTTCATCTTTAGCACAAACTAGGTAAATTTTGCAACTTTCTCATCAAAAATGCCTAAATCTAAGTGTGTGCTGCCTTCAGTGGCCCTTGCACTTTCCAGTGGTTGGTGACATCACACAGCACTGCCCTGATTAAATCCAGGAGAGTTTGAATAGTTTCATATCTGTTAGACCAATCACACTGTTCCTTATGCTTCCAGACCCTGCCCCTCCTCCTCTCTCACTCTTCTTTAGTCCTTCAGGTACTGCCCAGTTTAGCAGCTTTGTTTGAAATGTGGTTGTGGGTGGATTTTAGGTGTTTAGTCCCACTTTAAAGATGTACAATGTAACATTTCTGGTGGAGGGTCTTCCAGCTGCTTTTTCTCACAGAGATAGTAGCTTTTTGCGAAATCAAAACATCTGTAATTGAATATAAATGTATGATAGATCAGCTCAATGCAATAATGTGGAAAATTCCAGGCAGAGCAATAACATCTCAAAGAATTAACGCAATCAATTGATTTACACCATTATAATAAAGTTGCACTGTGTAACTTTATCTAAGAAACATGCAGCTCACTGTTAGAATGCATATTTTTTTTAGCTATACAAAAGGAACATTCCAGGCAATGCAATAACATCTCCATGGAAACAAGCACGTAGCAGATCCTCCAACAGAAAAGCATATTTAAAGTTTGAAAAACAGAACTAGGTCATTTTAAACAGTTCGCAAGTTATTCCTCTTACCTTACACATTCTGAACACCCTAATTATTTACCACAATGAGTTTATAAGCACTTTTTACAACTTTCAGAGGCCAAAGTGGAGTTTGCCATCACAGTAACGCTATCAACAACTAGCATGCTAACCATGCACTTCCCAATTATCGAGCAATAAAGCGCTTAATAATTAGACGTTGACAGCACACAGCAGACTTATTTTGGCCTCAAGAGCTGCTTATTCAACATATCTTTACTGAGGCAAGAAAAATTTTGCTCAAATACATGGGGAGAAATCGTGTGCAGGCCCTTTAAAATCGTGAAGTTGTCAATCAAGTAGTCAAAATCCACAGAAGCCAGGCAGGACATCTTACTTAAAATATCTAACACAATTTCTGCCCATGACATACCAAATTACAATATTCCCTCATGACATTGCTATAGTGCTTTGGATATAACCGTTGCCGCTCACCTCCCTGTATAAAATGTCTACATCCCAGAGGTGGCTTGCTCCAGCGGGGAATCCCATTTAGCGTACATGCACTAGCTTCTGAAAAGTAATCTTCAAATACTGCAGAGAAAAAGAGCCAGGATCCCCACGGCTTAGCGCTCAAGGCTACTGCTATAGTCTGATGCAAAGTAGCTCCAGGAGAATGGGTGGAGGTCGAGCATAAATGTGAATGGTAGAATGAGATGCTAAAATGTGTCTTATGAATATGGATAAAAGGGAGGCAGGTTTTGTGCGGTTATCATGCAACATTAAGCTAACAGTCTCTTTTTTGTTTGTTTGTTGTTTTTTTTTCACAAATAGAATTTTATTTCATGCAAAGTATGTGGATGTTCAAAGTTTGAAGAAATTTGCAAAGAGAAAATATCATGTTTCATGTTCATGTTTAAAAGTGCTGTGCCTGTTTTTTAGTCAATGAAAAAAAAAACCACAGAGCCAGTGTATTTTAAACGGTTTGCAATGGTCCAAAGTTATTCCTCATTTACCTTATGTACTCCGATCATCCTAATTATTCACTGCAATGAGTTTTTAAGCGCTTTTCACTACTTTCTGAGACCGGAGCGTAATTTCGTCATCAGGGTAAACAACTAGCATGCTAGTTGTTATTAGGATAATGCCAGGGACTGCAGATGGAAAGTAGCAATAGCTAAATCTGGTACAAATCATCTGTTCTTTTGTAAGATTAATGAATTTGTACATGGTCCCTGACAAATAAAGAAGAAAAAAAAAACAAAAAAAACGGGCAGTTCCTGATTAAATCACTTTAGGAGATGTGAGACAGGCCTCTCATTCTGCTCTCTTCTCTTTTATAGTAAATTTTATGATTTTGCTAAAAACACACTACACATTACATATATACATTACATAATGTGTGTGTGTGTGTG